>CAJNDV010031575.1:1576-26554 GCA_905221635.1 Symbiodinium sp. CCMP2456
CCACATGTCTTCAGAGCTTAGATAAATTAAGGCCCTTATATTAGCCCTGAGAGGCTGGGGTCCTCGTCGTCCTCCTCGGCTTCGTCGTGGCCATCCGAGCGTCCATCGATCTCCTGTCACGACAGCTTGAGCCGGGGTCGCTGGCTGGTCTTTTTCCCTCTCGCATGGGGGTTTCCGAAAATACGGGACCCTAATATAGTACCCTAGATAACAGGATCCTTATTATAAGGACCCCAAAATAAGGTACCCTAATTTTCGGAAACTCCCGCATGGCAGAGAACAATGCTCACAGGCGAGGTTGAAGGCTGGCTGGCCTTTGGGTTTAGGGTTTGGGCGCTCGCACTCGGACAATCAGGCGAGGCATATGGTTCGAGGTCCGCTGAGTAGTGAATCAAAGCAGCAAGCAGGCGTAGGATCCAAGACACGCGGCCATAACTGTTACAACCTGCTAATTTTAATTTTGAATTGCCCATCGAAATCCACTCAGCACAGGTATCCAGTTAGTGGACTTCAATGACTTCGACGAGGAGACCTAGGGATCAGGGTTTAGGGTTTAGTGTTCTCTTGTGACTCTGAGAATTCTGACTTGGGGTGGCTTCTCATGCCACGCTCCAAGCTCCGATGGCTGTTCAACTGGCAAGTAGGGCCTCGGTAGAGAGTGCGCGCCCAAACTCCTACTCTTGCGCTCCAGCCGAGCTTGAGCGCCGCCCCCAAAGAATTCCCTGCCGCAGTTGGCTGGAAACCCCGAACTCTACAATGGCCCAATTTAAGCCCTAAACCCTAAAACTAGATTCTAAGCCTATAAGCCTTACTCTGCCAGTAGAACAGGGAACTGATAGGGTGCCTGCACGTGGGGCTCTACGTCCAGGGTCACTGACTTCTGGACGGAAGCTCGAGAGGGCGGCTCCTGAAACGGCGGCGTTCTTCTTTGAAGCTTCGGGGGCCGTCTGAGCCATTAGTTTTTTTTGGGGAGGGCTCCTTTTCTCACTGCTGTTACGAGTGTGAATTCCTAGATTAGGAAGAGGATGGGGGTTGGGGCCTTGCTTCCACAATTAGGATTCAAAGGTTTAGGGTTTGGTTGAAGGCTGCGCTTTCTAGCTCACGCCTTGCACGAAAAGGCGGCCAAGGAAACAACCGAATCTGTGGCTTCCACCCTGCTGGGGCATGCTGGGGCGGTCATCGTCAATATTCCAAGAATTCCTTGCGGACTAAAGGCCAAACCTTAGAAGCAAGCAACCGCGGCCCGCCGGTCCTGTTTCTCCGGTCCATGAGGCCCTCCTCCTTGCGCTGGCTGCCTTTGTGCGCTGGCCGAGTACACGCTGGATTTACGGCCACTCGGCATTGAGTCAAGGATTCAATGCCTTCGTCCCCAGTGTTTCGAAGAACCCTGGGACAACACTACGGTACCCCGTAAATGAAGAGAGACCCAAACCTACAGGCAAGGCACAACTCCGAGGGGCTTTCAGCCTCTCCCGAAGCTCCGGCCGACTTCCGCTTCCACTTCCAGGGCTTCGCGTCCGGTTGCCGCTCTTCGCTGGATGCTGGCGTCGGAGTCTGCGGGGGATCGGGCGTTGGAGCTGCAACAGGTAGACTGGCTGTAACGGAGCTCTTGCTTTCAGAGGATTTCCTCTGTTGAGGGGGCGTCTCGGCGGGGGTTGCCACCTGAGACGGCGTCTCAACGGGGGTCGCCGTCTGAGAAGGTGTCTGAGCAGGGGTCGCCATCTGCGAGGGCGTCTCAGCAGGGGTCGGTACCGAGGATGTGTTGCTAGGTGGCGATGCCCGCCGTGGAGCAGCAGCTGGTGGTGCTACCACCTCAGCCTCCTCTCCGTCCTCCCCTTCCTCCCCTTCCTCCCCCAAATCCCCGTAAGACTGCAGGAAGTTCGGGGACACGGGCGATGTCGGTGAACCCGGATTGGCACGCTGGTATGGAAGGTCACTGCTTGGGGAAGCGCCCGGGCTTGGACCGCTTGGCCGCTTTGGGGTCCAGGCCACCTCTGGGATCGTCTCCTGCCTTGGTTTAAAGCTCTAGAGTTCAGGGCTTTCGGGCTTTTGGCGTGTCGGCTTTAGGGTTCAAAGCTTCAGGGATGTTTCGGGGTTTTGGGCTGGGGCATCGCAAGTCAGCAAGCAAGGCAGGTCGCCGAGTCGGCCTTTGGGTCGAGCATAGCACCAAGGAGAGGAGTATAGTAGGCTCAGTGACGGTTTAGGGTTTCGACGCTCGCACTCGGACAATCCAGGCGAGGCATATGGTTTCGGGTTTAGGGTTTGGGGTTTATTCGGGATGTCGTATGTCCAGCTTCATGAAGCTCTTCAGTGAGTTCACAGTGACCGAAAGGAAGGTACACGGCTTTAAAACTACTCGAGTACAAGGTCGACAGGGTTTCATTACTGCAAGGTTTCACGCTCTACCTCACTTCAGACGGACAGCGTCAACAGCCCACACTACAGCACGCTTGTTGCGCAGGACATGCATCTTTGTTTGGATCTTGTTGTGGCCGACAGCCCACAACGATCGCAGGACACTTCATCCGATTGTTGCATCTCATGCCACGGGCAAACCTGCAGGACGGGACAAGTGCCCCCCGAACCTTGAACCCGAAACCGGAACTCAAAATCTATTGCCCCTAACCCAGTTTCCTTGTCTACTGCATGCGATCTGTGCCAAACAGCGACATGTGAAGCCTAAGCCTGAGACAAGTCGAGGTTGAGTTGTGCATGTGCTTTTCTTCTCGATCGCGTCGGTGGGTGGGCTAGAGTTCTTGGGGAATCGGATTCTGCAAAGTACGGTCCGCGTGGAGTCATGCTATGGGTCGTAAATACTATAAGCAGACATTCAAATGTCTTGTCAGCAACACTGTGAACCCACTGATTACTTCAATTGAGCCACCCGTTGAAGCCGTCGGGGCGCAGCGCCACCGCCTTTATGTTTGTGAGGCAATCAAAGCTTTGAACCTGTTTTGGATGTTACATCCTAGGTCCTAGGACTTCCAGCATCGCCACCACCACTCCCGTCATCACCGAGGGGCGGCGGAGAACTCAAGAACCAGTGGGAGTTATCAACACCAGGGGAGGGACGGGTGTTGACCGCCTTGCAGGCTCGTCTCTAAAGCTCGGAGCTGGCAAAGGGAGCCCACGAGTTCGCGGGCTTGTCAGCGAGAACTCAGAACCATCCACGAGCTAGGGCATAGGGGTTTAGGGTTTAGGGAAAAGGAGGAGGTCGACACAACAGGCGAAAGAATCGCAGTCCAGAGGATCGAGGCTTCCGGATCTTGAGTGGATTTCTTCCCCAAGCCCGAAACCATGAGCCTTCCGAGACCTCAAGCCCTGACGCGCCGACGAGCTTGATACCCTGAACATCCTGGAACCCTAGTGAATTAATACAATGCTCCTTTTTGAACCCAGACTCTGCGAATCCTTTTTTTGAACGAGGTCCCTCCACAGTGCCTCCAAGCACTCTACCAATCCTAAACGAAGCCCTTACAAACCTATTACAATACAGACCGAAGCCCTTAAAAACCTAATGATGGAACCCTGAACCCTAAACCCCTAAACCCTGTTCTCGAACAGCGGCACTGAGGTCGACGAGAGTTGGGAGCTTCACGAGCCATGCGATATCTGCGAGACGTACCCGTCCTGGAGCTTGGGTTGGGGAATTAGGGGGTTTAGGGTTTAGGGCGGTTTAGGGGCTTAGGGTAGGGGTTTTCAGGGGTTTCGGGTAGATTCGATTTCGGCTTGAATTGAAACGTAGGATTTGGATTCCGGAGTTGAGGTCGAGGATTTGGACTGTAGGATGAATTTAGGTATATGAAATAGGCTCTAGGTATTTCAGAAATTGAAAGGGCTTGTCCTAGTCACTTACGGCTTACAGGGTTGCAACTTTCCAGCCGCCATGGACGCACGACCAAATGTGTGCACAGCGGCCAAATCCTGTTTTTTGCATCCAGGCCTATTGCAACTGCCAAATCCTCAAAGCCCCAAACCTTGAAACCAAAAGGTTCCACCTATCTAGGATTCTTATTATTTTTGCTCGTGTTATTCTTATTGTAATAACCTCACTATTATATTTGGTGCGTTTCAACATTCCTCCCCCTGCGTCCTGGAGGATTAAAGGTATGCCCTCCATCTGCGTCCAAGAGGTCGAAGATGTTTGTAGCCTCTGCCAGTCCCACAGAGAGTCGCGCGATGTCATGTGGGTAGTTGATTTTGACAACCACCCATGTGAGAAGTAGCATATCCTCTAAGAACTGCGCAAATGCAGCTTCGTAAAGCTGTCTCAGCTCAGACTATGGCCTAACTTGGTTGTCGTCGACAATTGAGTAGATAAGGTACACAGTATATACGCGATACACAAGAGAATACACACAAGCATGCAAACACAGATGGACAGGTGTTTGCGAAGCTTTGTGGTTGACCATTCTGAAGGCGTGGTCTAACCGCCCTTCTCATACCCTCGTCCTCGTCCTGACCTCTGGACTTTAAGCAAAAGGTTCTCAACCCTGCCTAAGCCCCAGAAGAGAGCAAAAGCATCAAGACAGGTAAAGACCCCAATTCACCTGCTTTAGCTCATGTTCGCCTCGTTCGCTGAACGGCTTTCCTTGTTGCGGATGCCTGCCTCGGTGGCAGAAAAGCCAAGCGCGCGAGTCAGGATGAAGGTGAGCTCCTTGGGTCGGATGTTGCAAATTCATGAGTGTAGCTGTGTAGCTGTCTAGCTATCCATCTCTATCTACCTATCTGTCGGGACTGGGGCCACCGGTATCTATCAAGGTTTTGTTCCCTCTCGCATGGCTAGGAAAAACCTTAATTGATGCCCGGGGCCCTAGTCTATGGCGGTATCTCTATTCCCTTGAACAGCGCCAGCAGCACAGGAATAATGAGAACCGCAAAATGCATTGGCAGCCACGGCAATACATGCCACCTGGTAGAAAGTACTTGTACACGCAGTTCTGCCCCAGCGTTGGTAGACTCTGGTAGACACTTCATCCGAGCATATCCGAGCCATGCAGAGCGATGAGTACAGCCGTGTGCTTCTTCAAAAGAGCATCCGCCACGACGAAAACACAACCGCAGTGGTGGCAATGGTAGACAATTCAAGACAACACTGTCAGCAACTGCCATGTGCTGCGTCCTCGTGGCAAAAGGGGAAGTGGTAAAAGGACACATTACCGACAACTACAGGCACCTGTTATTAGCTCTGACAACAACCAAACACAAACGGATACTAGTACTAGCGATGGACAGTGAGTCATCAGTCGTTGATACTGATCTTCTGAGTAGACTGGCAGCAAAACCATCCTGAAGCTACTTTTTTGCAGAGGAAGCCCGGGTACATAACAGCGACCAAGCGTCGTTGACAGCAAACCTGTCCGCCATGACTGGCTGAACATGTTGGGTCATCTTCTGCCACAGATCCTGTTGAAGCGAAGCAAAGCCCTCGTCGACATATAAAAAATTAAAGGTAGGGTATATTCCCTGCTTTATGAAACCCGAGGCCAGTGTCCTCGGCGGTAGCTTCTTCAGATGGAATGTTGGCAAGCTTCAGAAGCCTGCGTGAAGGACTCGTAGGAAGGGCCACCGTAACATTAGGTTCTTACCGGCATATGATCGAAGATCTTCCTTCATCTTGCGATCTCCAGGACGACCCCCTCGAATTCTCTGTGCCACACATGGTATTCAGGGGTGAGCGGTGCACGCCCGCCTGGCACGGAAGTTTGCCAGCATGCCTGGCTTCATCGTGGCTGCTTGATTCGGTGGTAAGTCCGGGGAGCATGCTGGTCAGGCCGGTGAAGATAACCCAGCCCAGAAACAGCTCAGGAAGTCAATAAACGAGAGATTGGATTCGGCCCGCAGCTTTAACTGCTAGCATCTGGCTGAGGCAAAACACAGGATGAACTTGCACAGTTGGCGAAGCTAGAGTCGGAGAAAAGCAGAATTCTTCGAGGCCACACCTGCTTGTTGTTTAACCGACAAACAACCTCTGAAGCGCATTACCCATAAGAAAGCCGAGGCAGAGCTTAGGAGCAGCCAAGATGCAAACGGACGCGCTGTCCATCTCAAACAGCGAAATGCAGCCAGCACGTCCCACATCCAGCTCCTCACAGGCATGTTTCCAATCTCCCAATTTTACTCCGCTCTCCTGGCACTATGCAGGGCTCACGGGACAGGAAAAGCCAACCAGGAGCTGCTTACTGGTAACTGCGAAGCAAGTAGCAGACAGGCATAGAAACGCCAAGTAGATAGATGCACCGCTTCTCCATGCTGCAATACGCAGCAATGGGCCGCCACTTGGATATTTGCATTGATCGAGATGGGCCCTCTAGTTCCATAAAGACCGCATTCATCGCTAAGGCAAAGAGGGACACATCATATCCTTGAGGATGGGAAGCCTGAAACATGCTCATTCGCCACCACAATCCCCGACAAGAAAATAGCTTTGGCATGCTTTTGCCAGGCTCCTGCCAGTATTCTGTAGAGTGCTTCCAGCACTTCACCTCCTTGCACAGGTTTCGGAACCTGAGTTTTCAGCTTGCGGGACCGTTGCGCCGCCCCCACAAGATAAGCTGAGGCACAAAAAACCTGGGTTCTGACTCCTTTCCTGACACCTAGTAGCTAAAGGCGTGACACAAAAAGCCAGACTTCCTGTGGCTCTCGGAACCAAGAGCGATTGAGGGATCTTAAGGGGTCTTTGTCGCCCTAAGTGCGCGCCTGTGACCAACACACGAAATCAAATGCCCGTAAATCACGCAATAGAGCTCTGAACTCTAAACTCTCTGTGCTCTGACACCACCAATGACCTGCAAAGCACCTCAAAGCCCCAAAACCCAAAGCTGCCGACCTGACCTTGTCCAGCCGTGGATGCATCTTATAGTCTAATGCGGCCGACACCACTTGGCGAAAGGAACCACTCGCGTGATGCCGAAGTGCCTGCAAACAGTGCGTGTCTTGCAACACCCGGAGCCTAAACCCTTAGCCTAAACCGTTTTCAACCGCCAAATCAAGAAACTAATTACCTCGGCGGGATGAGCATAGCACAGCCATTGTCATCCGGAGTGCGACGTACTATCAAGGAAATGGGCGCCTAACGCACTCGGATGTTTGGCGCTTCAGGCCTCAATGTGGCTTGTGTGCGTGTTGTGGAGTCGGTATAGTGGCTTGTGTGATGGTTTGTGGAGTCGGTATAAGCGATCGAAACTTAAAGCTTCCGGGTGGCAAGCGATCGTGTCCGATTTGTGTCCCAAGAGGGCTGCGGCTGTGCCCAATCAGCAGCTGTGCATGTTCTGAGGCTCGCGAGCCACATGCCGTGCTTCAGAGAAACGTCACCGCGATTCACCGTATCGATAGAGTTAGACTGCCACCCTGTGCGGGTCAACCCTGCTGTGCCAGCGGGCATCGCAAGTGGAGGGCACTACAGCTGCCAGGAAACTTATACAACTAACAACACCTTCGAAACCATGACCATGCAAGCAGGCCCACCGCCCATTCAATCATCTTCAAACATGTTCGGCCCTTCTAGATTCGCATCTGCAGTGTCGGCAAGGGGCAGTAAACACGTCACAAGGGTGTTGGACCCGGCAGCAAGACGGGTGAAGATCGCGTGTGATGGCTCTAATCCATTTCACGGCTACACCACGAATGCAGGCTTGAGATAGCAGCTAGCAGGTGTAGCTTCAAGCCTCTGAATTACAGCAATCCAGCAGAAGAATGTCGACAGAGCTGAGGTTGATTTCATCGGGAAGGATGCCAAGGAGGCGCACGTAGTGCTGCTTCCGACGATTGCGCAAACAATGAATGTCCGTCAAGCAACCCGGTAGCTGCTCACAGCTGGCTTCCCTACTCCGGCTCCGACGACGACCACTACTAGACCCTACCCAGCTGAAACTATGATTACGCTGGTCACTTGCGCGGCCACTACCACGACATGCTATCGACACGGATTCGAGGTCCTCATCCCTTTTGCAACAGGCTTTCCACTTCGCCCGGAGTTGGAGCAAGCAGCCCTGAGGACCTAAACCTTAAACGCTAAACCCAAGGGTGCGTCGAAGAACGCTTGGGTGTGAAGTGGCCTTCGCCAGGCCCCCAGTGCCGAGCCGAAGCGACGACTGATGTGCTTCCTGACTTCTTTCTTGGAGGCTTCGTGTTTCTACCCTGCTGGTAGTGTGTTTCCTGACTTTCAGGGCTCGGGGTTTCATCTTGTATGATTTGGGTTTAGGGCTTTTTACCCTTCAGGAGGGAAATAGGTGGCTCCGATGGTCCACAACAAGGGCAGTGCTTGGGGATTGCCACTCTCGCACATGGACATCGAAGAATGCGAAGTTTTTAAGGCAACAGTTCGTTCGGTTTACCGATTCGGTGTACCGAGTTACTTGTGCAGAATGAACTGAGTGAGCTTTAGGTTGGTCGGTAGTCGTTGAGGGTACCACGGGGTGACAGAGATTTTTATGTGGAAGGACCCCGAAAAAGAGCCTCAACCCCGAATAAACCCCTCTAGGTTATGTGGCAGCTAAGAGGTGTCCGCAAATTTCCCCACCATATCGATCCCCAGCGGCCTGCTCACAGAAGGTGAAGCGGAGGTCAAACGATGCATGTTGCGAAACGACCCAATGCCCATGATCAGAAACAGCCAGGCCACTTAAAGGCTCGGAGCTTGTGGCTCATCTGAGGGGTCTCCAGCACCTCCCGCGATTGGTAGGCTTGGTCGCAACTTACACAAGGGTTGCAACCCCGAAGGCTGCTTTAAGCTGAAGGGTGTAGGCTCGGCGGTCGAGGCAACAAATGCGAGTATGGATGCTGCTCGCACCGGAAGCCCTAAAATGTACAAGGCTTGTGCATGCCGAAATATATACACACATGCACCCACAATCATAGCTACATGCTAGACTGCCGGCATGCCTGCCTGCCTACGGACACTTTGTCACACACACACACACATTAAAAAAATACATGCAGTAATTCTTCGTACCAAAGCATAGCATAACACAGTGTACAAGAAAACACGTGATACCCGATACTGACACAGTACAGTAACTTATGGTTCGGTACAACATAGCAAAATGCAATAAGGTATGAGCTGGCGATATATCATGGCAGGGTATACAAAGACAAACTATAGCACGACATGTCACAGATTTGCATGGCATGTCTACATGCGTGCACATGCACACATAATCACACATACACACACCCATGCTAATATTTTCTTTTCGCCGTCATGCAGCTATGCGTTGCGGCGCAGCACAGGATTTACGACATGCCCGCAGCAGAACCACTTGTGCGCGGCTCTGCGACGAGTAAATCTGCCACCAAACGAGCTCATGTGTGCATTTCCAAAACTGCGCACAGCTCCAGATTGCCTGCCGCCTGCTTCCTGGAACCCTGAACCCTAAACCCTAAACCCCTAAACCCTAAACCCTAAACCAAGAAGACCCTGCACTTCCGTAGCTACGTCACGTCCGGGACAAGCACCCAGCGGCAGAGATGCTCCATGCAGCGAGGGTTCTTGCTGGAGTAGTGCTTGGAGATCCTCAGAGATTTCGGCGGCAGGAAAGCCAGAGTGCACGCGGGCCTCATCTTAACCATGAAACTTGACGACTGCCTTGCAGCCAAGGCTCTTCCCCAAGAGCTCTTGCATCACAGGCTCGGCACGAGCTCGGGCATTGTAGAAGTTGATCTCTTCGAGGCGAACTTCCTCAGAGGCTTCAACTTTATAGCGCACATGCTATGGGGAAGTACACTCAACCCTTTTTCAGCATGGGCTTGGATTGCGTGCCAGCGAACACACCTCAACAGCAGGGAATTCTCGTTTAACGAGGGATGCAACCNNCGGAGGAGTGACAGAAACATAAGCATGAAGCAAGTACACTGAACCCTAAACCCTAAACACTCCTCAGACAAACTCTTCAGCTTTACAGCTCGTCCAGGCATTGTTCTGCGCTGCGATCTTCTGTTGCGAAGTTGGCTACTTGACGACAAGCAGCACAAACGTGGGGCATCTGGCCGTCCTCTGTCTCCACCTCTGCTGAAGACAAGACTGAGGGCTTGGGGCTTCGTCCTTGATGAACCCCAAAACTTTAAACTCTCCGTCCTCAAGACTCTCCATTGTCCCCTAAACCCTAAACCCTATAACCCTAATCCATGGAACGACGCTTTTCCATCCCACGGCCAGTGCCTGGCCTCCAGGATGAGCAGAACCTCCACGAACCTCTCGCCGGTCCGGCAAGCAGTCCTGTCGGTGCTCAAGCAAGTCGTGACTTCACCCGCTGCCAGAAGCAGCATCTACGCATATCCCATGTCGAACTTGGAAGTTACATTGTGCCGAGTGCGAAACTTCGTCTACAGGCATGGGTCGTTAGCGAAAGGTGATCATCGACGAAAAGCCTTGACTGCAGGAGTGCCCTGCTTTCAAATCCATTTGCTAACGAAATCCAGGCGAGCCTGAACTTGTTCCGGACATCCACCACCTGCAAGCACAAACTCAACACACCGCTTTAGTTACCCTGCAGACACAACCGGAACCAATCATAGGAAGGTTCTTGTTGGGCAGCCTTGCGACTTGAAAGCACGCTGTCACAGCGAGGAGGACGGCTCCAAGACAAATAAAGCGGCCAATTCGGCTAGACATGTTATACTTGAGCATCTGATGGTCTTGGGTTTGCAGGCATGCTGGCGTAGTGTTTAGGGTTTAACTAAATCGCTTTGCATGCAGACGTTTCGCGGCTGCTAAGCCATGTTGTTAAAGGGTCAAAAAACACAAGCACCCGGCCTCGAACTGGCTCAGAATCAAGTCCAAGGCATCTTGCAGGAAATCGCCTTGGGCCGGTGGGGGGGGGGGGGGGGGGGGAGGGAACATCCCGGTGCACATAAGTGCCGGATTTTTTGGCTGCAAGCTTGGGTCCTCAAGTCTCTTGATGACATTACATTTCTGGAGGTCTCGCTCAATGGGTTGACTTGCAAGAACTCTCCATCCGTCTCATGATTACATGCTCTTACATCCTGGTGATGGAGCCAGCCAAAACAGTACTCAAGATAAGCCTGGCTCCGCACGCTCAGTCGGTGAGGGGCGGATCTTTCTGCTATTGATCGTAGTGACGCATATGAGATGTGTGAAATTACACGGTGGACAATCAAAGCAACAGAAGTTGAAGCTGTCGTCGCTGCAACTTCCTGGCAGTGTCCAATCACAGTAGCAGCCAAAAGTAGCGACGGCATCTACAGCGAGCGGTGCTCAATACATCTCAACGTCAGAATAGCTCCCACAAGGGAGGTCAAAGTGCTGGCGAAAGTCGAGCACCAGCTATAGATCAGTCAGAAATGGACTGCGAACATGCGCACTGCGACGCAGCACAGCGATGGGAACGGTGACCAACACATGCTTGAACATGTTTTGCAATGAAGGTGTCCCATCGGGAAAGGTGCCGCCAAGCAGCAATTCTGAAAGACCAAGCCGATTCGCGCCATGTCAAGCACATGACGGTACCTCCGCTCCGCAACGTGGAAAGGTTCCGTTGCGCCATGGACACACATCCTGAAGCCCCAAAACCCTAAACGCTTGAGCCTTCGACCCTAAGCCCTTGAGCCCGACAGCCCTCCTTTCCTAGTTACCCTTCTATCGAGTAACCTCTTGATGAAACCCTATGGTAACCCTGAAAGGAACCCTTAACAGGAACCCTTAACGTAACCCTTAAAAAGAACACCTAAAATCACCCTGAAAAGAACCCCTTCAAAGCCTCAAAACCCGAAGAGACTTAGCAGGCCCGGCCTGCGTGCGTCCTCAGCCGGGCCGAAGCGCACAAGGGCTTTCCTTAGGCAGAGGGTTTAGGGTTTATGGCTTAGGGATCAAGGACCTAAGGAACTACTAAGGCCGATATTGTGCGGCTAAGTGTGGCCATAATCTACATATTTACGTAAGGTCTATAGGGTCATACTAAGGGCTATATGTTGTAGGGCTGAGAGGGTTTACTTAGAGGACCAAGGGACTTAGTAACTAGGGTTGTAAGTAAGGCAATTCCAGTTATATCTACTTATAGCCCTAAACTAATCCACGGTACTTATTTTAATCCGCCTTACTAAGACCTATGATCCAAGAAGACAGAGCTATAGGCTGACAAGAGAACATGCATAATATGGTGATATAACAATGTGGAAGATGTGATCTACAATAAGTGCTAGATATACTTTAGACTGGAGATGATCTATGTATGTATGTATGTACGTATGTATGCATAATATATATATATATATATAGAGAGAGAGAGAGAGAGCTTATAAACGATGCGGCACAGGGTCCACTAGGTTGAGTGAATGATATATGCGATATATGCATGGAAGCACATGAATAAGACTGTCTAGCTCCGAAGACCCTCCCGAAGAGTCGTGAGCTAAGACCGTACTTTGCGTGGCTTAGCTTTTAGTAAACCCCCAAAAGTTGGAAACAGGACAAAGGACAATTAGTGCTGGGAGTCCCTATACATTACACTTAAGGATTGAAGCTGTTGGGCTTCCAACTTTCGGACTCCTACTGTGCATGTGGTGTGTCTGGACTCTCATGCGTAAGGGGCACAACCATGGTGGGGCTCTAAAGTTTCGGACGGGAAGTCTGCAAAGTACAACAAATTCACCGATCCTAGATCAAGCAGGGAAAGGCCGATTCTCAACGAAAGAATCCCGGTGTGCATTCGAATGCAACTTGCCAGATACATCAAACGACTTAGATTCGGGCTCGTTTACCATGATCCAAAGAAGCCCGACTCCAATTGAGCATCACGGGTCCTGTGCAAAATGAGAGTTTGCAGCCGAGCTTCGTGTCGGCGGCCTCTCAGGCGGCTCGTGCAACGCGCTAAAACAGCTTCTAAAGTTGGCTCGGCATGACTCTTAAGCATGCTCCCACGTCCACAGCCCCCCAGCCCCAATACTCAAACCAAAAACGACTCGCCATGCAGGAGCCCTCTTGCCACATTGCCTGAAGCCCTCTCGAACCCGTAACCCGTGATGAAGAAATGCAATGACACTATACATATGGGAAACATGTGTATGCATGTATGCATGCATGCGTAGTGTAAGCCGGTGTGTACTTAAATATGCACACCCATATGGGCCCATATAGATAGCTCGCCGGCTCGATTTGCAGGTCTGCAGGATTACCTGTTCTGTACAACCCCTTCTACACTCCAGTGTAAAGTCCAGCAATGTTTCACATATCAAGAGATCTATATGCATAAATGTATGTTTTCTAAAAAACACTTGTGTGTGTAAACATCGCGTGTGCATATACATCTATATATAGATATCTATATATATATATATATATACATATGCACACATATACATCTGCATGCGTACAGGCATGAATGGCATGCACTTGGCGAGTCACTACAGAATGATATATATATATATATACAGAGAGAGAGAGAGATGGCGTATCCCAAAGCCACCTCCATGGACTTGACGCCATGGCTGTACGCAAAGCTGGCCATTGGCACCCCACTCGGCTTGTGCCGCAGCTCCCCCGGCCTGCGCTGCACAATTTTGCGGCCAAGGTTGCGCGTCACGACCCTGAAATTAGTAAACCCATACAACCAAAACAGCGACAGCAGCCTCACTCGCGAAATGTTGCTGCCTATCCTGAGTGAGTCGAAAGCCTAGATGTTGGATTTTCAGCTTCGTGTCTGCCAAAACCCCATGACCGACCGACGGGATCGGCGTGCTTTCCGAAAAGCCGTTTAATGGACATCTTCTCACCTCATACAGACATTCGTCGACCTTTGGATTCGAAATCCAACCTTCGAAGCCAAACACATATCCTCAAGCCTCCAGGCGTGATCCTTAGGCGCGATGAGGCTCTCCAACATGGCCTGCGCAGAGCGCAAGGGTTTTCAAGGGATGACTGGGACTGTTGCCTTTTTTTCTTCCGCCTCGCATGGCAGAGAACTATGCTCACAGGCGATGTTTGAAGTAGGAACTGGGATATGCACAGTTTCAATTTGCAGTCCATGTTAGGGCCGGTTTTCAAGGTTTAATATGGTTCAATGGCGTGGCATGAGGACGAAAACCTATTCCTAACTGACATGAGTAGTCGCACATGCCAAACCGATGACATCTACACTCGTCATGCGGAAAGTGAAGATGCTTCACAGGTGTAATGCGGGGTGGCACATCCTGATATGCTGCAAAGACTGACAGCCAAGCGCTTCGCTTATCTCGATGTCCAGCAGTCGTGGGCTGCTCTACTTTTCGAACACAGGAGGCCACGGACTATGCGCAGGCAAGAGTAAGAAGACGATGCAAACTCTTACACGAGATTCGGACACTGACTGTGCACGAAGGACATTGTTGCAACGAGTGAAATTGTCAGACAGGAGTCTAGGCTCACCGGCAATACCTGCCGCATCCGAGAAACAATAGATGAACAATGACGAACACGATGCAGCTGGAAACGACGAAAACAAACCTGATGGACACCATCAGAGGATGACGGACTGCTTTCAACCTTCATCTTCAATGCTTCAACGTATCATTTCAGGATTTCGACTTTGTTGATGTTTACACAGTTCCAGCGTGATGTAAACGACGACAACGACGAGCTGCAAACCAACGAGCCTGAGCCTTCTCTGCGGTCACCTCGGCTGGTACAAAGCTGTCGACACAAAGCCAACTTCATGCATCCCTTTGCGACTGGGTGCAGGAAGCCACCTCGACCTCTGACAGACCCCACTCACTTAGGCAATCTAGGTTGAGTGTTTCGGCGCTCACGGCCAGCCAAGCGAAAGGAGGGTTTAGGCTTTAGGGTTGTGGGTTCTGGGCCCTTGGAAACGAGCACAATCCAAGCAGCATGAAGCTGTTCAAGCTCATCCTGCACCTCTGCAGCAATGCAGGGCAGGAACCCCCTAAACCCTAAACCCATGACTTGAGGGGGGCATCGTCCGCGATGTACGGCCAGCCATACTGGCTTTCTGCAGCAAAGCCTGGGCGCCTTCCTACTTCTTCATGATCCCTCCTTCTACGCGCAGCTTTGCTCCTGGAAGGACTTGGGTTCCTCTCACAAAACATATACAAAACATATATGTATATATATATATACAAATACACACACCTATTATTATAAGATATCATGTACAATGCATTTTGGCATATAGTGAATAGCATACAATACGGCCAAGATGGACCTTCTCCACCGGGGCACAAGACACACGACGAAAGTCAACCAAAATCATTGGCCAAAGCTCCGTGCCTGCTAACAAATACGTTATTGTTTATTCCTTCCCGAAACCACACCACCCCGCCCACGAGCTTCTTAAGCTAAACCCATACAAACTTTAACTTGAGAGCCCAATCACTAAATTTACGCCCGATCCTCACCGCGCCTGTCGGATCGGCCCCGGCTCCGTTTGGGTTTCCCAGCCGCGCCAGTCAGGGAGCAGATTGCCTCAACAAATTGGCAGGTTCACAGTACCCGCTGTTCTTGCTCATGGTCTTGCTCTAGCACGCGCTCTTGCCCTTGCTCTTGCTCTTGGCGCTGTTGCTGTTGCTGTTGCTGTTTACTTTGTTGTTGGTAGTGGTGGTGGTGGTGGTGGTGGTGGTGGTGGTGGTGGTGGTCCTCGTCGTCTTCAGTGTTTCTGCTTCTGCTGAGGGCTTATCAACGGCAACACTGGTCAGAGTCAGGCTGGCAACAAGGAGGAACTCCACCCTTGACGGAGGTTCAAGGTTCGAGTGCACACAGATGCACTCTGAACCTCCGGCTCAAGCCTGCGCTCTTCAGAGCGCGTCCGGAACCCGAAGATATCCCAAACACGGGGCCTTAACGACCTTAAGCCCTCAACCCAGCCATGTAGATCGACGGCTTCTACTACGTTTGTGAAAACCACCATTGCTATTGCCTGTTGTCGTGGCTGCTTGTGCTTCCGATGGTAATGGCCAATGATGGTGGTGATAGTGACAACACATGATGAGGCGCATCATTACCGTTATTATATGTCTGGTGCTTAGTAGGGAATGGGGGAATGGATCCCTATGATAGTCCCTTAAGGTCCCTTATAGTAGTCCCTATAATCCATTCCCCCATTCCCTACTGAGCACCAGACAGTTATCCTTGTTGCTTTTCCCTTTACCAAGGAGAGGCCGAGGCTCCATCAGGGTACAGCCGCAGCGACGGTCTGCTCGCCAGGCTACTGAAGCCGTCCAGTTTTGTGCACTGTGTCAGTGCCTGGCGATGGACATTTGAAGAGAGCCTAAGACTCCTTACGTAAGGGTGTATGTGTGTGTACATATATGTACCTATATACATCGAGAGAGACAGACGGGGAGACATAGGTTCTTAACATAAAGCGAGCTCTTTTGCGGGTGTCTGGGATGGGGTTTCGACTATCATGCGTCCCTGGCTTTGTCGAATGTCGAATGTGACCGCAAGTATTCATGTCCGAGGTATCACGCAGTCTCCCATCTCTTACAAGAGAAGTAGGATGTCGATTTTTGCCGCGTTGGTTAAGGTTACTTCCTGCATGAGCTCAGGGAAACCGAGCTCACTCGATTGATGGTTTTAGCCATTTTTGGGTTTCGGTTCACGGTCTTCGTTTTGGAGCTGGCAAGTTGCTCGAAAGTTGACATCTATGAGTGTGGCAGAGAGCTTGGGGCCAGGGTTGACAGACTAGCTCTCGTGCTTTGCCCGGCGTCTTGGCAACAAGCAAGCAAACATTTGTCATGGGTATTGAATAGACTTGATAACCTTTGGTGCAAGTTTGGGAGTTTAGGAAAGCACTTGGGGCTCGATATAAGGTTTGGAGCGTTTGCGTTAAGCGTAGTCATCGGGAACTTGTCTTGGCAAAGATTGGTGCTGCTTTCCATGGCAGTGGAGAAGGCCTCGCCAAGGAGAGTTAAATTGAACCAAGACTTCATGCAGAGCTTGGTTAGCATGCACACAAAATACCGCCGTTGGGTAAGGGAGGGCACGCCACTGTTGACAAGGCTTCTCCTCCATGATTCGGGAAGACTGGATGCACTTAGGAATCGACAAACGGTCACGCGAAACTCACCCTTCCTAGCGAAAGCCGCCGGCAAACCAAACGAACTGCTGGTGACATGAGAACAGGAGACCGGACTTGGCGGTCTGGCCTAGATCATGTTGCAAGTTCTTTTCGTCACGGTATCGGACTTGCGCACAGCAACTCTCTTTTTGTTTGCAAGCCCCGCTGGCCACAAGTGGGCTGCCTATGGGCCTGCAAATCTTAATTAGAAGGATTGAAAAGGGGGCGCCTTTAGCCCCGCCGCCTTGAGCGTGATCTCTCACGTCTGCTGGTGCTGGGACGGGCGACATCCCGGATGCAATGACGGCTCGGGACTTCAGCCGAGAAGTCATCTTTTCGGCACTGCGGGCAGCGTCGAAGATTAGCATCTTCGGCAAAGCTGAGCTGCGTGTAGCAGTCGCGGCACACGATGCGCTTTTGACGGCAGAACGTCTTCAAGAGCTGTGCCGTCTCATCGAAGCATACGATGCAATATTCGGCCGAGTTCCCAGCAGCACCTGGGGCTGATGAGCATTGGGGAGTGTGCTGAAGTGAGGCTACGTCGGACTTTGGGGGCACCTCTACCTTTTCAACTTCCCCGCAGCCTCCGAGGGAATAGCTCCGCCTCATGTTCAGGAGCTCCCGCGTCACGGCATTTAGCTTCTCTCGAAGACTTCCGGAGGCGAGCCCAGTCCGCCCCAGCTGAGATAGGAACCTTCGACAGGTGGGCAGGGCGATTTGCTAGAATTCCAGCAGTACTGAGTACTGCTGCTGACTGACACCGGTAGCTAGGGAGGCGAAGGAGGACGGGTGACAACGCGTCATTGCTAAGTTGCAATTCATTACGACGATAGCCGGACTACCGTACCGCACGGCAGCCCCGAAACCCGTCACAGCCCAACATTCAAACATTCAGGACCACAAAAGACAAGTATCCCGAGCCAAAAGAAAAAGAATTCTACAAAGCCACTGCAGCCAAGAAACTTATCTGGATGCCAGCGCAACAGGGCCTCGGACACAAGCCTTTGAGCCTCTTCCATGGTCAGGGAATCGGGCAACGCCAGGATATTATGCTCCGGGCCACGTGGGAATGGCACGGTCTCTACGGTAATGTCGAAGCTCTGGCTTTGGCGAACCTCTTTCTCGAATAGCTTCCACCTCGCCGCGTCTCCAACACGAGTCTCGTCCAGATAGTCGGCGCGTCCCTGCGGTGCGTGCAGCTTTTCACTTGGTGTGGCACCAAGATCTGCCAGGAGCTTCGCCACTTCCGGGGAAAGCCGGAGGTATCGTTTGGCACGGGTGATGGCCACATACAGGATGTTGAGCTCCTCCTGAAAATACGGCTTTTGGATCCTTTCGTAGGGAAGGAGCTTTTCATCCTCTCCATAAGGCATCGTGAAGTCGGACGCCAGCTCCACATAGTCGAACTCCAAGCCTTTTGCCTCAGTTTATGCTTGCCGTCCGCATTCGACGAGCTATGACTCTGACAGCTACTCGATACACGTTTGGACATATATGTAAATATAGGTACACATATATATATATATACATATTTTTTTATCATATATAGTTAGTTATAGATGCAGAATGTAGATGTCGATATAGATATAGATACAGGTATAATCACATGTCACCGGCTTCTATAAGCTTAACTTTTTTGAAAAAGGACCCGATGGCCTTGTGCGCCGTGATGAAAGCCACATCAGCTTCCCGCCAGTCTTCCTTTGGCGTTCCCAGCTTCTCCAGCAGGGCCGGGATGTTGCCTTAGCTTCATGTAGGGGCCTTAAGAATTAGAACAGGATTGTGGGGTCCCTTTATACCACAGACTATAGTTATACTAAGGAGCCCCCAAAATAGTAACAAATAGTATAGGTAATTATTGAGAATATTAAGGCCCCTATATTAGCTGACATGTGTAGTGTTGGCACTCCCATCCGACATCGGAAGAGGGAACTAGATGCAAAATGGTGAGCCCACGTTTGTCCTCACCGCTATCGTCATTACCACTATCAGCATCCTATCATCCTCACTACCGGTTCCATACAGTGCGCAAACAGTCTCAGAAGTGCCAATACGGCCAACGGCTAAGACTTAACGAAATTATGGCTACTGTTACTGACTGATACTTGGACCATCCGTATGGTGGTTTTATTGCAACTCAAAACTTTCTGAGCAATTCATTCCAAGCTGCCTTCAAATTCCTCCACCTCAGTGGTTCAGGCATGTGGCATTGCTACACCGCCAATAGCGGAGGACAAGACCTGAAGTGAAGGCACAAGCATCTACGAGACGAAGAGGTTGAAGAAGAGCGAGAATAACAGCCATAGACGACAGACCATCAGATGACGAACGAACTACAGTAAAGAAGAGGGCTTGGCCCAAGTCTAGTCAAAGGAAATGAAGAACCGGAATACGAATGCCAGCAAGAGCCATGTAATCGGCAACTCAAACAACAGCTGCAGGAAGGACCGCAGCAGGAGCAGCAGCAAATCCACCACATCGGACGAACTAGACTCGTTCCTCTGAAACCAGTTTCTTTGAAATCTCCAGTAGTTCCCGATGTCCTCACCCCATGCTTCAAGCTCATGCAAGCATGCCACTAAAACAAACCTGCAAAACCATGCAGCTCAGCGACAAGATCTGCAAGGGTTCTCATCTCAGTATCACCATCGTCGTCGATGAGGTCTTCCAGCTCCTCCCACGTCTCAATCTCCTCTCCTGGAGCTGAAGGAGCCCTAGAATAATGTTTTTTGGGGGTACATTTTTACTATAGTTATGATAAGGAAGCCCCAAAGTAGTATAGGTAACTATTCAGGCACCCTAGGTTAACTTTCCAACACCGGTTGTCTCGGAGATAACTACGCATGGACTTCGTCCCGGGGACTATGCGATCAGTATACAGACAAAACTGACAAAACCATTCCAGAACAGTGTGTCGTAGATAAACTGATCATGTTAAGGACTGGGCTGAACGCAGTCAAGCGGCCCTTCATCGTGACTTTCTCCCCGTTTCTCAGCTTGAGGTAAGGTCTGAAAGCGCGGTCTTGGAACATGTAGGACGGAGCCTTGTTGTCCACGGTCGCCCAGCTCAAGCCCGAGTCGCCAGCAGAGCGAAGCCTCTTGATCAGCTCTTGAAACACGCCTTTGTTCCTTAGCAGTTCGGGCTCGTCTCTTGCTGCACATGTCCCTTGTCCACTTGACCACAAAAAAAAAACATGTCTAGAGCGTGCTCCAGAATCGTCCTCGTGATGACAACGGCGACGGGAGCAGCGCGTCCCCCGAGACCAGCGGGGGGCAAGGGCTGACCGGGCTTCAGAACCTTGCCAGCGGGGCCCCGTCCTGACACCTTTGGGGCGCGCCCACCAGCCGCGAGGGTTAGCACAGCATTGGCGCACTCAGCGACCTCAGGCCCAAAGCGGAAGGACTCGGTCAGGAAGAACTGGCACTGCCCTACATCTTGCACCTCGAAGCTATCCCGCGCACCACGCCACCTGTACATCCGCTGACGTGGGTCGCCAACGAGATACACAATCGCACCATTCTGCGCTTGCCTGAAGAAGACATCAGCTTGGCATGGCGTGAAATCCTGTGCCTCGTCGATGATAATGACATCGAAGCCTTCCACGTCACTGGCGTTGCGTGTCTTCTCGCATGTCAAGCATTGGTAGAAGCGCCCGAAACGACCTTCTCTGCGAAGCATCTCGCTGTCACAGCAGTTTGGTGGAGGTGCACTTGGCCCCAAATTATGATTGTGAAGTTGGAACAGCTTGAGGTAACCATCATGAGTCTGTGGCCATGAGTCCACTGGATTGCACATGAGTTCGAAGGCCTGTTGAGCCTTCTCCACGTAAAGCTTTGGCAGGAAGGTTTTCTTCTCCAGCGCCTTGTAGAAAACATGGCTTTCCTCGACTTGCGGCGAGTCAGAGCTCAAGAACTTGTCCAAGGTTTTTAAGACAAACTTGGCTTGCCTTCTGCTGAACTGTTGAATCCGCTTTTCTCGCGGTTTCTGCCGCAACGAACTCTCCGCCGCAGGCTCCGCAGACTTTCTAGCACGTTTAGCATCGACGTCTCTGCCGCGGTCGACTTCTGCTTCTGCCAGTTGGACAAGCCCAAGTCGTTCTGCGACGATGTCGAGCCTTGGGTGGCTTCCCTCGACCTGGTCAAGGAGCCACGCCCGCTTCTTGGCGAGTGCATGGGAAGTGCTGACCAACACTCGCTTGTGGAATCTTGCCGAAGCCTCTTGCTTGGCCTTCTCATTAAATACGACGTACAGGATTCGTACGTCACTCCTGGCCTGCAGCAACCGGTCAGCCAACTTGACACTCGTTGTCGTTTTGCCAGCACCAGCGACTGCCTCGATCCGAAGAATCTGGCCAGGATTCGGCTGGAAGTCTAGGACCTTCAGCTGCTCCTCTGTCAGGCACTTCTGCGGTTTCGAAGTTTCTGACAGAGGCTCAGGGGCATGGCCGCCTGCATTCGAAAGCCCCGGGTCGATTACAGGCTCTACCTCGACGAGGACACCTCGGAGCTTGTCCGGGCACTCCCCGTGGCACCAGCCCGACCCGGCTCCAGGATTTGGGATGATACATTGCCCTGGGGAGATCGGTCTCCAGCATTCTTGGCAGGTGGTTTTGTACCGGGCAATGATGCCGTTGCCCTTGCACGGGCAGTTGTTGTTCGCGCAAGGGGGAGGACTCATCTATGGCCAAGTGCTGCATGCACCATATCCAACAACTAGTCACGGGATGATTGGCGCCACTAAAACCTGAAAGTTAAAAAATGCATGCTGTACTCCAGCAGCCACGGCTTAGGGATTAAAAGCACCTTGTCTTGTTGGCATTCACCAGGTTTACTGGTTTGTAACAATCCATGGGCAGTAACCGATGCATTCCCGACTCGGTTCCCGTGAAAAGTTCCGTGAAGGTACAATATGGAAACTAACCGTCCTTAAACAACAAAGCTGTGGCATCAGCACTACCAGCATCAGGTTCACAAGCATGATGCGGGCTTCTATGACACCAGCCATGACGATTGAAAGAAGACATCTTGACCCTGACTATCGGCCATGCTGATCCATGGTGCCCTGTTCGGTTTGACAGGGTGAAAAGGCCTCCTTGTATTCGTCCATGATCTTCTTCACTGGTTCGTACCTGACTTTCACTTGCGGAATCATGGTGTCCAGGAGAGACATGGCTCAGGCAAAGGGGTCGTTGATCTCCTTGCTGCCATGCAACAGAAGCTTCCGATCTGGAGGCAAGAAGGCTGAGCAACCTTGGTCCCCGTCTGTTTTGTTCAGTACACACGGTTTTTGTGAGGCATTGACGAGGTGTCAGGAGCGTAAGGTTGAGTTTTCGGGATAATGACCTCAACCTCCAAGCAACCTCCCGTGTACACCACCCTCGAAGAGCTAAGTCGGACAGACTGACGGATTTAAAGCCCAAGGCCCAAGCGTGCATGCACACACACACGCAGGCCAAGACACGGTGCCGCAGAGCTGAAAGCATCGTATCCTGAGTTGAGTGCCGGCATCCTTCGGCAAACATTTCTTGTTCTGGTGAGTGGGAGGGCCAGTCCAGAATGGCATGACACACATGATTGAGGTTCAGGTGGGACTAGGACTAGGACATAAGCTCGGGTTGGAAGGTTTTGATCGCCGACATATTTGGACTATTGGCTTCTCCTTTCAAGCTCATCTCTTCAAGCTCCCGTGACTGTCGGGGTCGGCGTCCTCTCACACAAGGCCTGACTTAGCTACTTACAGGCCTTCGGCACCCCCTACACAGAAGACAAGCTATGTGTTTAGCAGCTTTTAGCAGGTGGCTCACTTGGATTGGTCCATGGACAAGGACAGGAGCAAGCCAGCTTTTTTCGAGAAAAGGCCGAGGGGCCAAGACGTAATCTCCAGCCGTGCTGCGCTGGCCGGCTTTCCTTGGCTCGTAAACCAGAGGCTCCGACTCAGAACCCCGTTCAATACAGCCGCTGTGTCTATTTCAGCACAAGGCTGACTGCATTGCAACCAGGGACAGCTCCAGAAGACACCAGACTCAACTGTTGCGGCCTTGAGGAAACATGGCCCTGAGCGCTTTCAGACCCAGGTGCTTCTGGGGCTTCAGCGTTTCATCCTTTGGCCCCACCTGGCAGCCACGATCCGCATCGAAGTTGTCACGGCTTGCGAGCGCTAGATAGGTAAAGGGGTGCAGCATGCGGTATAAGTTGTTCAAAGCCGGGCGTGGATGTGATAACATGACAACCGTTCAGGCAGCTGCAATTCACGTGTGTATCGCACTGGAACAGATGTTTTCCGTGACCCCGAACCTTGCAATTAGAAGCCTACGATGACATCGTGTGGCATCTCCCTGTTCAGGCCTTTTTGTCAGGATAAAGACGCTCGTGCCAAGGTATTGGCGTCTTCGGTCGCACGATGTTCCTCTTGAGCCTGGGCCACGCATATGTGTCACAGAGTCGCCGGGAGGAGCTGAGGTCCGTCACACAGTCTTGAACAACGAAGCTGTCCCCAAACAGCAGACCAAGAGAAGTCAGGCCTATGCGCTCCGCCCCCCCCCCCCATTTTTGGTGCTTGCGTTCACCCCACATAACGTTGCATCCAAAACAGCCAATCGTCCTGTCAGTCTCAGATAGATCTCAAGGTCCAGCCAAGACTTGCACGGTGAAACAACAAGGAGGGCCTTAGCGGCTCCTTATGAGAGTGCTTGTAGTGAAACAGAAACCTCAAAGCCCTATGACCTTATCCACCCATCGCGGGCCTTCACAGTGCCACTGAACACCGGTCCCCAAATAAGCCAAGGAACAGGTTCTGCCGTGCGAGCTGCCTTTACAGACAGAAGAGGAGCTCACCAGGATTTCATAATGACCTGCCCTAGGCCTCCAACGAAACCTGTCCAAGAGCCCGGAGCCGTTCAGCCTCGATAAAATAAGCCCGTCCTGCACGCAGCCTCCGTGTCGTTCTCACCCGAATCGACTCCCGAGACCCGGAACCTCACCCCAAACTTCTTTGAAGCTGTTTTCTGGTGTCCCTGGGATCTGGCCAAGCTCACGCGAGACTCCCGACCGCGAAATAATAACACATGGCCTAGCGTGACATGTCTAAACGCGCAGACGCCGAATCCTCTGTGTAGTCTGCTCCCGGGCATTTCACAGGCTTGCTGCCTTTTGTTTGACGCTTACACTCGGACATGTCCAGGCAAGGTCTTCTGCTTCAACGGTGTTTAATGTGCCATTAGTGTGATGAAGCCTGTCCTTGCGGTGGGGCCACAAGGCATCCTGTTCTGGTGTCTCAACACTAACTGCCATATCAAAACCGGAGTGAGCTTGGGCCGTCATCATCGGTACAACTTTAACACGTGCGCCGGGCTCATGGATGGATCCCACCCCCCCTTAAAGCCGGATATAAACCTTAGGCTCCCTGTCATTCTCCGGAGCCCGCGTCAAGTGGGTCAGAAGGCCACCACATAACCTTCCTGAAACCCCGTTGTAACCTCTCCGAGGCCTTCCCTTCTCGATCTCCCTGTTGACCTTGTCCTCCTCGCGGCGCCTCTGCTCCTCCTTAGGTGGCATGGTCTTAAAGCTTAGATGGTCTTAAAGTTTACATAAGGCTTCTGGGGGTTTAGAGTTTAGGAGGGAAAAGGGTTTAGAGTTAAACCCTAGGGTTTTGGGCCTTGGGCCTTCTGGCGCTCACAACTCGGACAATCCAGGCGAGGCGAATCGTCACACGGTGATAAGGTGAAAGAATCAACTCAACGAAACGAAACATACCCCAGGGCCTTTAGGGCTTATAAGGCTTCAGGATTTCTCTGCTTTCAGCCCTTCTGATGAATGTGTCCCCACTTCGAGACCCGCTGCTGAACCCTCCTTATCCGGAGCATTCTTCCCAAAGGGCCCCAATCCTGAAACCGAACCACTCAAGTAACAGCAGGAATGTTCTTAACAGTAGTAACAGTCGTCGTCGCCGCAGTGCCACCACCACCACCACCAC
>CAJNDV010031575.1:26669-46775 GCA_905221635.1 Symbiodinium sp. CCMP2456
TACTACTACTAAATACTACTACTACTAGCAGTAGTAGTACTAGTAGGCGTCGTCGTAGTAGTAGTTATGGTAATTACTAATAGGTACGAATCCCAGGCAGCAGAAGGCCATTAAGCCGAGCAGCCCGGAGTTTGTTTCGCTCCACATCCCGCGTTACATGCTCCTGGTGAAGCTCTTCGAAGCGCTTGGAGTTGCCGCTGCCTGCATCAATGAGCTACATTGCCCAGGGTCCTCTTTGCTTCATAATTTTACAATGTTCACTTCACCACGAATGCCGCTGTTGCCATTGCCACTCTTGCCCCACTGCTGCTACGACGAGTAGCACCACCACCGCTGTCGCTTGATTGCTTAAGATTGCTCTTGGCGGTTTTTGGAGTAGTGCACCAGCTGCTTGCTAGCTAGCGGCTGGTGTTGCTGCTGCTGAGCTAGAAAGAAACCCAGACTCCCGCGCGCCTGCAAGTCGCACCCTAACCAGACAAATCACAACTCCTTCCCCTAAACCTGCCGGGCTGCGACCATGGCCGACGACCTCAGCAACGAAGGTGAAGCGCTGAAAAGGTTATGAAGTCAGGGCATTGTGCAAGTAAATGAGCTGAGGAAGAAGAGAAAACTCAGACGCTCGGAACCCCAATGTTGCCTTGCGGTTCGAGCTCGTTTAACAAGAAACACTGGGTTGTGTACGCGCACGGAAATCACGAAAACACCTGCACCTACCATGATCTTTACAATACAAGTTGTCATAGGGGCCATGCAAACATACATGTGCCGAGGCACAAGATCCTTAATAAATGCACACTGGGTAAATAACAAAGATGAGTAGAGAAGGAAGACACAACGAAACACGCGCACGGTACAAGTACAGTCGTTAAAGCACCCATAGTTGGACAGTGTCCGTATCGGCATGCGTACGTACGTGCATACGTATACACTTACTTGCTTACATACATGCAAGCACACCTTGCCTACCTACCTACCTACCTACCTACCTACCTGCCTGCCTACATGCACGGAACTTCGTTATCTTCGCTGAAAATCAAGTGGTCCATGTAGCTCCATACAATCAATATCTAGATAGTTCGTTTAGAGTGACTGCACCACCGTGGGAATGCGAGAAACCCGAACGCCGATACAAAGGGGCTGAGAGGTTCAGGTGTGAACGTTTGCGGGATTTAATGGTGTTCTGCACGTGGAATTTTCGATCTCCATGGCCGCAGCAACAAAGCGGTTTCTTGCAGTTTGTCGCAAGGCCATCCCCGAGATGAAATTGGAAGCACATGCAACGCGTGCTTCGCACTTTCTAACTCGCGAGCAGGCACAGCCAAGTTCCAGACGGTGGTCTCGTCTTTCGGCAGGTCTGTGCAGGCCCCGATGCTATCGCCAAAATGCTCTTGTAAATGAGTTTTCCCTTGATGGATCACATTGTGTCAGACTTCCGACAGAGATAGGAAGTCAACCCAATCCGCTAGAAACCATATCGATCACTGTCCCGTGTACATCTGAACTCGAAACATGAATGTCCTCATGCTGACATCTGCTTAGTGCAGTCCCAGCGGCCGCTTTCTGAAACTTCAGGTGCTCCTCCGCCTCCTTGGCCCGCCGGAGCTCACTCTGCTGCTTCATGTTGTCCATGGCCTGCTCCCGGAGTAGGGTTTAGGATTTCTTGATTCGGGATCGGGTTTAAGGTGGCGAAAGGGGCTGTGGGCTAATTCTGTTTGAATTGATCCAACAGACGAGCTTAGAGTTAGTTAAAGGGCGTTGCAGAGCTGAGTTCTACGTTGACGAATTCGACAGAGACCACAGACACCGTCTGTTCATATAATATACCCCTCCAATTCCCTTCACATAAACATTCGTAGACATTGACATGGGGGATCAAACATCTTGAAACCGCTGCCCCGCAGTCCCCGGCCGGCGATTCAGAGAACACCAGCATTTCAAACTTTGGTTGTTGGGGGGATGGCATTGTTCTGCTCACAAGAATCCGGCGTGGCATTCAGGTAGCATGCAGTATAGGTTCTGTGCCATGATTCCAGATATAATCTGACACCGAAAAGGCTCCGAGCAAACCAATGAGGACCTGGTGGTAGAGGCGATGCTGAGCCGTGAGTGACCCGGTGCTGCCTTGCAGAGCATGACTTCGCTTTGTTCACAGAGTCATCACTCATCAGTGTGATTCCTCGTCTACCAGCTAGCCCACCCAAATTGCTAAGCAGCCAAACAGAGAGCGAACCCATACCCAGACGTCAAGAAGACCTGGCTCGAGAGGCTAGCAGACTCTTATTACTCGGGCCTAACCCGAGCCCAAAGGAAAGCGATGGAAAGCGCTAACACCGGAAAACATGATCCATGAATCTATACAATGAAGCTCTAGGTCTAAAGTAGCCTTGGCGGCAGGTGTTCCTGTCCATGCCTTGACACACACGGCGAGTTTTCATTGCATCGTCGCCCACCCTTACTTTGTAATTGACGGAACAAAGCCTGCAGGAACCTTAGTGCCTGCGAGCCAACCAAGGACGCCTTTGCTCACGGCACGAGGGTTGCAGGATAACTACTGTGTGAGGAGACCGAGTTGCTGCTGCGCTTAGACGCCCCACGATCAGCCATCTCCTTCGCTTCCCTCACCTCATCCTGAAGATGCATTCAGGAGCTTGGATCAAGGCAGCCGGATGCTCACAAAGCCTCACCCACGACAGCTGGTAACACCAAAGGGAGATAAAGGGAGACCCGCTCCAACAAAATAGAACGATCTCGGATTTAAGGCTTGGAGCTTAGGCTTGCAGGATTTAGGAATTTAGGCCTTATGCAAATGCCTATAGCCTATGACTAATTCGTGTTCACACATCCCATGCTTCTTCCCAGCCCTCCCTACTCTCGCCGCCGGATGGTCCTCGCTCTTCTTTTTGATCTTCCTGAGCCCATGGGATCCAAACCACTCCGTTGTTGAGTATATGCTAAGCATGCCAAGCAGCAATTAAATCAAACCAGCTTGTGGCAGATACTCACAGCAGTTAAGTCGCTTTGTACAAGATGGTAGTGGAAAAAACTGTCTAGCACTGTGACCAGAAATTGTGGCAATCTCGGCTACGAGAATCTGGAGACACATGTCCTGATCCGGATTGCTGGTTAAAACCGGCCTGCAGATTCCATTGCAGCCAATGCACTCACGCAGCTGCATCTGCTTGTTGAGGGCGTGGTCGTGAAGCCGGTTCCCGGCGTTCACGGACGACACCATCTCGTTGGCAGCCTGAGCCATTGTGCCAACTGCTGTATGATGTCGTTACCCTTCCCAACAACACAGGCGTTGCCGCAGCTGCATGGTTTCAAAGTCACAGGGTTTGCGTGCAGTCTGCGGTAACCATGTTCTTGACTGCCTGGGCACGCGTTCGAGAGGTACCTTTTCACACCTACATAGGACATCGGCTGCAGGAGGAGGCAGGTGCAACTTGCGATTCCTTCACGGACCTTCACTGCTAGAGATGCCGAGGAGCTTCAGAGTGAGACTTGCTGAAGAAGCGCTTGCTTTCCTGAGTGCCCCAAATATTGACATAGCCAAACTAGCTCGGTGTGGGAATCGCATAAATCCCGGCACAGGCTAAAGGACCGCCACCCCTGAATCCTTACAAGCCCATAAACCACCAAGCCAAATTCATGCGAGGCAACAGTGTGTGTAGTATAGGGGCCTAAATAATTACCAACACTATCTTGGGGGCTCCTTATTATAATATATTATAGTATGATATGGACCCAAAACCTGTTCTACTTTGTAAGGCCCCTTTTTTTACTCTAGGGTCCGATGTGGTTTGGGGGGTTCGCGAGTCTGGAAGGGTGAATCCGCATCCTTTGCAAGCCTCCCCGCAAGACTGCAGGGGGTAGCTTCGTGGTTTCCTTTGGAGAAGCCATCCGTTCTCGAGTAGGATCAGCAGTTGGCATATTAGTTTAGGCATGGGATGGGTCTCGGGAATGACAGAACGCCACGGGCCCAGGGAACAACATGTCATGGTCAGTCGGCGACACTTGGGCTTGGGCTTTTGAGCTTTTGGACAAGGCGCAAGCATCTGCGAGTGTTCTTTGGGGTTCTGAACTTCGAACCCCAGCCTCGAATCCAACTTCCTACAAGCCCCGCACCTCCTTGGACCGTAGGATGACCTGCTCATCCTCGTGGTAGGTGTTCAACTGATGCTCACGACGCCGGCGCTGGCGAGCCTGCAATTTCCGGGCTGACACTGCCTAACACGAAGGCTAGGGGCAATTTCTTGCGGGAGGGCCTACATGTTTCCTTCAGCGCGATGTCACATATCTTAGTTAGACTTTCCAGACAACCAGAAGTTACAGTAAGGCTTTCCAGTCACAGCCATGAGGTGCCAAGAGCGGCCTTCGCAGCTCGCGCTGCTGTCACGAGCAGGATTCACACCAAGGCATTTTCTTTTGCGGTTGTGCTCTTTACTGCTAGTCCGCAGGCCCCCTGGAATTCAACAGTCCCCACACAAGCGGCCCCTCAATCGAAGAATCGCTCAATCTCCACTCCCGTACTGATTGCATCCACGCACATGACCCGTGCATGCCTTGCTGTCCCGATACAAGCCTTGGCAGATCGGGCTTGTCTTTTGCAACGTCGCAGCGTAGCCCTACATCTCATGGGAATTGGAGTTCATTAGTCAGGACTTTATCTACGCAATGCTTACAGGGGCTCTATACATGTTATCCATGCATACATACATACATACATACATGCATGCATGCATGCATGCATGCATGCATGCATACATACACACATACACACACAAGCAACATACATACATACATACATACATACATACATACATACATACATACATACATACATACATACAAACGTACATACATACATACATACTTACATACATACATATGTATGTATGTATGTATGTATGTATGTATGTATGTATGTATGTATATAGGTATATATATATATATATGTGGTATCATATATATATATATACATATAAATGTACGTGTGTGTATGTATAACATGATTGGCTCTGTTACTCTAGTATGCGAGAAAGTGGCGCTCAGCCGCTGCGCGGGGACAGAGATCCGCCTGCTTGACGCTCTTGCTCCTCAGTTCAAGACAGCTGCAAAGGGTGAAACGAACGGACTGAAACCCAGCACCAAGCAACGAGTAGCAGCTGAGCAGCAACTGTGTCCGTGGCATGGCGGGGGGGACTTAACGCAAGGGCTAAAAAGAGTATCTAAAGTACACTGTGGCCTTTGATAAGGTCGAGGCTCTATGTTCGACCCGGTGGGCAGCCAGACTTACAGTCAGATACGGGCCCAACGGGACAGGTGAGGCGGCTGACGCGCTCAGACGCTTCGGGGTTTCGCACAGAGCAAGGCACTTCCGAAGCCTGGACCCAAGCTGAACCCTAAGACCCCCCAAACCCTTACTAGCACCCAACGGCACTCATTAGCTACTTCCTCTTGCCGGGGCCCTCATCAACCCTGTGATAAACCCTAGCCCACAACACCCTTAACTTAATGCTACAGCCGAAACTTCCACCCAGGCGCCGGAGCTTCTGGGCCTCCTCTTGCAATCGGCTCGCATACCTTATGTTTCGGGGGCTCAGCCCTGCCACCCACGCCATCACCCGCAAAACCCCCATGGTTGGCCTTAAACCCGAATCTGGGAGGCTTGGGGCCCGAGGTAGTGAAACATGCACACGTGCATGCGTATAGGTACTAGCAACCCTTCAGGGGACTTGTGAATCCTAAGTCCTAAGGCGATTGGCACAGGCTTGCCGGCCAGAGACTCCTCTTGTTCTCGCAGCCGTCGCTCCTCTAACCGCTTTTGCTTGTCCTTGGCTTCGGAGCTTATTCGAACTAGTTGAGGGTTTCGGGTCCGTAGCCAGGCTATTATTGGCCTTAGTCTCTGAATTCGATCCCGGTCGGGTCCCTCGGTCCCAGTCGGTTATCAGTAGGGCCTTGGTCATGCTGCTCTTGATTGCTGAGCTTCAGAATCAGGTACAATCAAGGAATCTGCTTGTTCACAACAGCCCACATACTGAGCAGTATAATCCAGGCAGGGAGTGTACATTGCCACACATACCTCAACCAAGTTCCCAGTCAGAGAATCCGGCAGAGGCCAACTTCTACAGCGAAGAGACTGGCCAGGGTCGAAAATACAAGTCCTATTCTACACCTTTGGACCTCTCAGGACGGAGGACATGCAGGTCGTCATCAGTTCGGAATACGGAATCCATGGGCATCTCAGCTCTCAGCCAGAGCAAGTTGAATACGTTTACTGCAACAAGAAAATCGGAGGGGTTTAGGGTTTGAGGGCTTACGGGGGCCACTTGACATGAAAAAAAGGAAACGAAAATGACATACTTGTTCTTGCCGAACCGACTTGTGCGACAAGTCAAGGACAAACGGAGATGCATACGTAGGCATATACTGGTTTTCATACAGCATCAGATGATACATAAACTACATAAACATATCCCCTACGTAAAAGCTACATTGATGGTATCGTTTCAGCTCAGCCATCCAAGGGCTGCGGCCCGAGCGACGGCGTGAAGCTGGTGGAGGAGGTCCAATCGTTTCTGCGTTTCTTCTGGGTCCTGACATCAAGACGGGGATAATAGTTGGAATACCTAATACGATAATAACAGCATGACCGGCAGAGCAGCAGCATGAGTCGACATGATGAATGAACTGATGAACATCACAAGTCAGTTTTTGCCTGGGGGAAGTCGCGATCATAGTGGAACTGCCGATGATCGACTATTTACATCGATTGCAATACACTCTGGAGGGAGGAGAGTGCACTGACCTTTGCCGTTGCCTGTTGCCGTTCCCACGCTTTGGGGCCCAGTATACTAGAATTATCATATGGAACCCCCAAAAAAGTGTAGGTAATTCTTGCGGCAGCCAGCAGGCCAATCGGATGCAAGCGGCTCGCAGGTTGAGGGTCACAAAAAAAAAGATGATCATCAACCCCGGGTTTAGGGTTTAGGGTTTAGGTTGACTGTCACTATTAAGAGTGCGTACCCCCGAAGCGGGCCATGATTCAACCTCAGACTGCAGTCTACCCTTCAAGCATTACAACTTCGAATCGTGGCACAGCCGTAAAACCCTTACAGCAGATGACGTCAGGCCCAATTCACACACGAGCGACCATGCAGACTTGAGGCTAACACAGAGAACCACACATCACAGAAACCTAAATGAGTATGTATGTATACATAATCCCTCAAGCCTTATCCTCTAACTCGAAGCTTTGAACTTTGGATTTCTGTTCCCGAAGAGCACATCGACTGAAAAACAAAGCATCAGGTTCCAGGGGAGCAATAGTAGCACCACCATTGACAACGCTACCAGCTTCATCATCGGCATCATGTTCATGCGGAGGATGATGTTGATGGTTTCAATCTTTGCTTCTGGTTTCAATATTCTCCACGATTGCGACGAGAATTCGCATAAACAGACAGCAGCTTCGAGCAAAATCTCCCTTGCCGCTGTCCTTCTTCTGTCGGGGCGACCCGATGGATGCAATGTGTGAATCCGATCGGGCCAGGGACACCTCGTGCCGAAGCCCAGATGTGAGAGGTGGGTTTGAGTCTGATTTCGAGTAGGGGCGAGAGAGACTAATAATGAAACTAGTGAAGGGGGTAATACTACACATCCTGGTAATAGTGCACAGTGGTACATACGTTACGTAGTAGTACATGGCAGCATTTGTTGCAGCAGCAGCAGCAGCAGGGAGGAAGAGGAGGAGCAGGAGTAGCAGGAGTAGCAGTGGCAGCAGTAGTAGTAGCTGCAGCAGCAGGCGGAGGAGTAGTATTAGTAGTAGCAGTAGCCGGTGGCAAAAGAGTAGCAGCTTGTCGTACAGACGGCTTGCAGGGTAGGAACGTACGATATTCCTGAGCTTACAGGTGGAGGCTTCGACTCTCTGAGGTGCTGCAAGCAAAGGTCTGAAGCTGAAGCTGTCTCCCGAGCTCGCACTCAAGTTCACTCTGATCTAGGCCCTATGCCGCTTGGAATAAAACTCCAACTTCCAAGCACCAGGAAGGACATGCGGGTTTCCGAAATAGGGGACCCTAATATAGTACCCTAAATACTAGGATCCTTATTCTAAGGGCCCCCAAAATAAGGGACCCTAATATAGTACCCTAAATACTAGGATCCTTATTCTAAGGGCCCCAAAATAAGGTACCCCCGTAATTTTCGGAAACTCCCACGTTGCTGGCCTGCGAGGCCTGCTTCCGCAAAGCTCCGATCTCAGGAGATTTCCTTGGGATCCCCCGCTTTCTGGAGCTTCATCGGGTTTAGGGTTTAGGGGTTTAGGGTTTAGGGTTTAGGGGTTTAGGGTTTAGGGTTTAGGGGTTTAGCGTTTAGGGTTTAGGGTTCCCGCTTTCTGGAGCTTCATCGGGTTTAGGGTATCCAGGTGCTAAGACGGTAGAGGGAAAGGGACAAAGAGAGCCAGAGAAGGCGCGGTCCTATCGCATCGAACTCGCTACTGTGCCTCACAAAACAGTTCATGTTACACATGTTCCCCGAAGCTGCAAAATCCTTTCATCATCCCTGTAGCAGAGCATAGCGGTTCTCCAGGGCAGTCCAGCCGCAGCTTCACTCGCAAGCGGACAGTCGCCCCAGTCGACTCACCTCTCCGGGTCCAAGCTTGATCTTTTACTACCGTCATCGAAATTCGCAAAATTGGGCTGCAAAAAGAAATCCCTTAAGATTGGCTTGGTTCAGTCACCGAACTACACATTTCAGTCGCTGCCGCGCTGCGGGGGTAGCTTTAGAAAAGCATGGGTGGAGTGCGCAGGTCGGATTAGGACCTCTGGCAGGTCCAGCAGTCAAGCTAAATTATGATCTGGCTTATATGTCCCAATTATGAGGTATATTGGCCTCAACGAACTACAAAAGGGATGTGCGCACATCATCAGGGCATAACTTACATCCCGTCCTGCCTTCCTTGAGCAGTGGAAGAATGTGAACTTCCTGAACCATTCGGTCAAGAAGAAGGGGCAAGTGACTTGGAGAAGCTTTCAAGGAAACCTGCTTTGAATTGCTGCTGGCACGCCCTGATTGATTCTGGATACCCAGCTTTCATCACCAAATGTCCTTGCCAGCCCTCTGTGATTGCAGAGGACTCTCGTCAAACTGAAATCCTGGAATCCTGCAAGATATGTGATGCTTCGGATCCCCTTATAACCCCAAACCCCTACACGAGTTCTTCCGAGCTGCGTGATGCTTCGGATCCTGGACGTCTATCTCGCATGTTCCGACCAGTTCCTCCTCACTGCCCGAGCCATGCCTCCCAATGATGCCTGGTCCGTTTCAGCTCAGAAACAAAATTACAGGTGCCTCAAATTAGAACAAGGTCTTTGGGTAAAGTATGTAGCAGTATGAACAAGGAACCCTAAGGGATACCAGTGACTGTGACTTTGACGTTGGACTGTCGGGCTGCTGGCTGCGTTTTGCAGCACTGGGCAGCACATCCCAAAACTGCATGCTAAATTCCACGGTGGAACTGTGGGCGTGATTGCCAAAAAGAGCAGGCCACTTCCCTTTGCCCCTCGGTGCTGCTGCCGCATGGGATGTTAGTGCTGATTATTCAGGCTTGTATATTCACACGACACCCCTCTGGTCTCAAACCTCTCCCCTGCCCACCCGCACCCCGAAACTTGTCTAGTGATTATACCTAGCCGACACCCCTTCTAAGGACGTCGAAACCCCAAGGCAAGCTCCAAACCTCGCATGGAACATCGCCATGCGCGGCCCGAGCCGAGCAAAGGCATCCGAAGCCCTCCCCCATGCCCAGGGACAAGTTGCTAAGGACGGCGACGTTGGCATCCTTCTTCCCGATGAGCTTTAGCTGCTGCCTGTTCTGACTTTGCTTCAGACTCGGCTGAGGCCTGATTGAAAATTGAGCGCCCCCCAAAACAGCTAAAGTGTCAGAGCGCCTGATCGGACAGTCTTCGGCTGCGGGTCCGCTCATGCTTCCAGGCCGCGCATCCGTCTTGGGCCCTTTGCCTCAAGCACGGAACCCTCAAGCAGACCCAAAATCTCTCCCGAAACCTCCTTAAAATCCATCTTCTAAGACCTTTCGGTCGAAAACCTTGACCGGACCCTGCGAGTCACCCTGGTACCAGACCGGATTCCAAGAGCCCCCCTTCTGCTCAGCGCTTGAAGCTCCACCTAAGGGATGCTAACAGCATCCCCGCGCGCAGAATGAAGCCACACCCTGCGGGAGTCCCTGTAGCAAATCCTAAACTACTGAAGACATCAGAAAGATCTCATGCGGCTGGGGGCAGCTTAGAAGACATCTTAGCGGCCACTTGCGAAAGTCTTGCAAAGTTGTGCCATATTCTGGGATTGCTACTGCTGGCCGCAAGCGAGCAAAGTCTGGCACGTCATACGACATACGACGACAGCGCAGCTGGAACCACTTGAACGGGTCAAACAAGGACGACAGAAACTCTACCGAACTCCGTGGTGCGGGATGTCTTGCAAAAGATAACCGTACTCCGTATTGTTATAACACAAGCTTCACAAGCAACCCATGCGTAGAACACATCGACCATTTTGGTTTTGCAAGACCAGCGGCCATCCTCACCTTTCCATCGGGCGCGAGCGATGTACATCCCTTCGGTGGCGTTCATGCTCGAGATGTGCATGACTGTATCCTGAGATGTTCCGCACTCCTCCTTCTCGGGCAGGGCTCGGAGAATTTTAAAAATCACACCGCTGCAATAACATAAGCCGAAGAGAAGGATGCTATGCATCCGAGAGGCGACCTGCAGCATTGCATTGTCCAAGATCTCTTCCACCTCATGTCGGGGCCTAAATACTTAATACGATTTTGGGTTTCCTTGTTCTGATTATGGTATATTGAGCCCCAAAACCCTATTCTAATTATGAAGGCCCCTATACTCTGCACTTGGGCATCACAGGCTTGACACTTGTGCTTCCGGAGTTCTTGTTTCGGTGCACGAGAGTACGTACAAGTACCGTTGGCCAGACTTCCCCAGGGCCATCGCAGAAGGACTCAGCCCCAGACTCCGAAACCGCAGAAAAAAGGAAAGCCTGAGCACTACACCTGAAACTGTAAAACTTAAAGATAATATAGTGGCCTCAATAATTAGAATAGGGTGTGGGGTAGAGTATACCATAAATATAATTAAGGACGCCCGCAAAACCCTATCCGAAAGCCACCTGCTCCTCAACCAGGACGTCTTCACCTCGAGCTGCCTTCTTCATGGCTCGGTCCAGTTCCTGCATGCTTTGTCTTTCGGGTGCTTTTGGCTCCCGCATCGCAAGCCACAGCAAGCACGGAAGGTCTTTCGGGTGTTGGGGGTCTGCTTGCTGCTGGCTCAGGTTTTGGAGTTCAAAAGCTGTAGTTGGTCCCTTTCGTAACCAGACAGCTCCCAAACCTCGTCTCTGCACACCCGTCCTTGGTAGAGATCAACTCGTCAGCCCCGCCGACTACACGAATGAGCTCTTTGAACTCATCGTTGCTGCAAGTGAACCTGGGTCGGTGCCTTAACAATAGTAAGGAACCTCACAGAAAAATCTTGGTAATTATCTATTCCACTTCTACGTAGCTGTTCAAACTGCGTTTCCGTCGTGCGCTCCAAAGACGGAAGGTGTGATGCATCTAAGACTTTTAGACTTTCCCGGGGACGCATCGTTTCTGTAAGGAGGACTACAAGTATTAGGGATCACCAGTCGAATCTAATCCATCTAAAACTCGAAACCCGAACTGTTCCCTGAAGAAAACGACATGGGGCTCTCTAGAAGCCCCCTAGACACGACAATCTTTGGTTGGACAGGAGTCCCATAATACGATTCGCGCTGGCAACTTGCGACCCACGCATGTGGGCAGCAGCGTGAAAGTCCCTCTAGCAACGTAGGATAAAGAGCATCGATGCAACCGTCGAAAACCCGAAGCTGCATGACAACCGAAAATCCAAACTCCCGTCGGTGAAGGACAAGTCGGCGTGTGGCAAAGATTGATTTCAAACGATCCTACATCGCATTTTATCATGCAGCATAAGCAAAAGCATCACGACAACACTTTTTGAAACAATCATGTTCGCGAAGCGAGAACTTTTTCGAGCATCCCGAGCGTCGCATGCACCACATGAATCGTCTTCACTGACGGATGACTCGTGCTGATTGTGTGAACGCTACTATTGTTGTGGCCGTGGACGTGTCCGTGACCGTTGGGGTTGGTGTTGTTGCTGCTGCTGTTGTGGTTGTCGTGGTTCCTTCGTTTGTCGTCGTCGCCGCCGTCGCCTTAGTCACAACAGTCTTTTTTATCTGCTGTGTGCAACTGCATGTCCAACTCGACATCTCCCATATATTTCTGTCATGCAATGTCGAACAACATGAATTCTGAACTTTGCCTCCGAATGATCTGCAAGCTCCAGGGTGCGTTTCAGCAGAAATACTACTTACAGCAGCCTTTCGTGGCGCCACAGTGATAGAACATGATCCAAGAAAGCCCACTACCCCCTAATCATGCAAAATTCCTAACAACACGTTTCGGCTCCCTCTAAGATTTGTCTATACTGCTCTGACTAAGGGATGCACAGGCCACGTCTCGAGACAAGTAGCCCGAGATGTTGCTCCAACCCACGGCGGAACTCCGTTTTGTTGACCAGACCCTCTGGGTGAGTGCTCCTTGGGCTTTGCAGGGCTCAAGGTTTTGCTTGCGCGATCAATCTTGCGGACTCATGTGGGGTTGGGAAAGCTCAGCACTCGGCGCTTGAAGATTCGATTTTTCAAACCGTGTCAGGCTTCATGGCGCAGCTCAACAACTGCTCTGGTCGGCTCTTCCTTTTGGCTTCATCTTTGCTACTTGCTCACACAGCGGCGAACATCAACAGTACCTCTGCCGCAGACACCAGTTCTCTGGTCTTTAACTTCCTGCTTGTGGTACAAACTGTCATGATGTAAACGAATATACAGAAATATGTACATGCATATGGAAAGATAACATATCACAGCGACCGAGCCCGTACATACATACCTACTGTACGTAATCTTGCTTACTTATGCGCTTTGACGAAATACGAGTAGGAGGTTAAAACAATGAATAATGTCAAGCACAACTCGCCGTTAACTGAGTGTGTGAGAGAGAGAGAGAGTGAGAGAATATACCCACTTGTACATATATGTAGACCTGCAAGTTCATATGTGTGCAAAAATATATGTATGTATGTGTGCAGCGATGAATATACAAACAAAGACACGTACATGCATACATACATACATACATACATACATACATGCATGCATACATACATACATACATACATACATTACATCACATTACGTGCACGCATGCATGCATGCATGCATGCATGCATGCATGCATGCACATATATTCACAAGTGTGCAGTGTGTATATATATATATACATATTTGTAACTAACTATATATATATATATATACATGTCTAAGTATAAGATGTACACGCATTCACCCGAGGCTCACCATCTGCCGCATGAAGTCCACGGTTCGTAGCTTACCTGGGTCGTCCGCTTGCCGAGCCCTCAGGTTTCACAACCCTCGTAGGGTTGAGACCTTCGCTTTCAAGGGTTTAGGACGATTTTAAGTGGAGAACTTCAGGGAACCGCGGCTCGCAGATACGCAACTCTAGGTTCAGGCAGTTGCAGTGCAACGACCAGCTTTTGGACGAAATTGTGAATTAGTGCAATAAGTTGATTCGGATTTGGGGAGCCGGCTGCTTTGAAGTGGAGACGGACAAGCCAACAACACCTTGATCGGCTTTCAACCAGGACCAGGCGCATCAACCTCAAAGGACGATGGCCTTACATCCTCAACTTCGGAGAGGATCCTTCGCCCTACTTTTTGCCAGGGGACGGTGATCCAGCTGGTAGAAAATCGTGAGGAGTGCCTGCGTCGCCCGAGACATGCTCGAGGCCAGCTTGGGATCCTTGCCGGCTTTGCAGAGGGCAGCGGATGAGGGTGAAAAGTTAATTATGTCTAAGGTAGGAACCCATGGGCCCCTAGTATGGGCCCTTAGGGGTGGGATCCTTATATACCTACTATATAACCCTATATGTACCCTTCAGGGTCCCTAGAAAGGCCTAAGGGTCCACATTAGGGGCCCATGCTTCTAACCTTAGATTATGGATTTACTCGGTCGTGCAGGCGGGAAAATCGTCGGGAAGATCCTATCCATGAAAATAATTTCTCTGGCTGGGAGACTCTGCTAAAATCTACAGCATGTTCGAGTGCATCCGAATGGGCCGGTCATTTCGTTTCTGCTTATTCACATCCTCCAAGCACGCATGCAACAAGACGATCATTACTCTTGTTGAGGTGTGTGTGCCTTCAACGACGACCACGAAGGCCACGGGACTCCTTCTCTACGGAGGCGGCTGCGGCTACTGCTATACTGCTGGTGCTACAGCTACAGTACCAGTCCTGCTAGTCCTCCTGCTTCTGCCCCTCTCCTGCTCCTGCTGCTGCCACGGCTGCTCCCACTCGTGCTCTTACACCTCCTCCTACTGCTCCTCCTCCTGCTGTACTTCATGCGAGTATTATGCTTCACGTATTATCCGCCTGATTATGACCAGGATTCTGGAGGTAGACTGTCATACCGGATAACAAAGAGTGGCCAGAACGGGATGCTCCCTGAACAGAAGCTGATCAGCCACGCTGCCACGTGCTCCCCAGCCTTCTGTACAGCAAAGCTTTTCCTCGTGCGAGGAGAAGCTGGAGATTTCCTGAGATATGGGTAGTTCTCTAAATTGGGGTCCTAAACCCTAAACCCTACTGTAAACCCCCCTCTTTTACCCCCCTCAGCAGGACTTAACTTCTCTAAAGTTAAAGTATTTAATTCGGGCCAAGAATTAAATAATTCAAATCCGGAGGCCTCCCCCAATATTTCAAGTCTTCAAACTGTTTTATTTTCCTCTTGGAACCCCTCGGAAACGCAACCCCGGTCTATTTGGCAGCTGGTTCTCGAGGTTGGCATCTAACCCAGGGTTCCAGCTGCCAAACAGACCAGGGTTTAAGGTGTACACCCCCCGAAAACACAGAAGCCGAAACCATGCAGACCCTAAACCCTAAACCCCATGGCGTAAGGCCCGGCGTCGCGCCATCCTCGGACTTCTCCTCGAGACTCGTTTGGCTGTCCCGCGGCGGGGGCTCGAAGCGAGCCTGCTTCTCCTGGGCTTCCAAAGGCTCCAACGTCCCCTCCCTTCCGCCTCCCTCCCTTCCTTCCTCCCCCTTCCTTACCCTCCCTTTCACCCTCGATACTCTCTCGTCCGTTCACTCAGTTTAGGGTTTAGGGTTTAGGAGAATGGCAGCAAGCAATTTAAAGTATGTCAACAGATGCGAGGTTTGGGGCTCAATTGCTTGCAGGGTTCCATTGGCCTGGCATGTTACCACGGTTTAGGGTTTAGGGCTTAATTGGTTTGGGATGTTGCGGTTTCGGCGCTCACACTCGGACTATCCAGGCATATCCAGGCGATTCTGCATCAGGATGGTCCCGAAACTGAATTTTGCCTCCTGCATTGGTGCGCGAATTACTAGGCCAGGGTTACCATTAGAACATTCACTTGACGTCATTGACGGTTTAAGGTGTTTCGGCGTTTGTTAACTCTTCACTGCTTGGAGTTTGCCTCTGCATGGTGGTTCCAAGAAGGGTCTTGTGCTCAGGCATACGTGATTTGGGAACTCTAGTGGCTGGAGGAAGGGGAAATAAATGAAATAGTCGCAGTTCAGAACATCTGCCATTCCGCATCCTCGAGCCCGCTGTGTGGCGATGGCTCTTGCGCGTTTCCGCTTAGAAGCCCAAGAGCCCAAAGTATGATACTCGATTGCTCCGCACGAGGCATGCAAGGCTTCGTTACGGCCACTGCGCAATGACAGCCCCCAAAACAAACGAGCTTTTCGGCCTTTTTAAAACTTCACGCCTTGGAGACTCCAGGCGTCCCAAGCCCAAACCAGACACTTCTAGTCAGACGCTCAGGGTAACTCTTGCAAAGAGCCGTTGCAGGAAGGGCCTTCAGCTGCCGCAATGTTTGCAAGTGCTGAACTCTTAAACTCTGAAGCTTCAAAAACCCAAAGCCAAGCCCAGCTTCCGACTTCTCCACAGGCGCTTCGGCTGCCGCAGGCTTCTCTTCAGGTTTCGTGCCCTGCTGCATCTGCTGAAACCTTGGTTCAGCTTTTCGGAATTTCAGCTCCGGGGCTTCGGGTGTAAGGTACTGTACAGTAGGGGTCTCAAGAATTAGGGATTATAGGGTTTGGAGCATCCCCGTGTGCAGCCCCTTATATAGTTCTCTGACCGAAAAGGATAGACGATCAGCAAGACCCTATTCGAATTACACCAGGCATGGTTGAGGACGGGTGGTCTCAGGCTGGGTCGAATTGTAGTGCATTATAGTGCATTCTTTGTTCATCGGCTGGGGCCTTCACGATGTGAAGTCTACGAAAGGATTCCCCGCAGGCTTTTGGAGCTTTAGAGAATCTTTGCTTGTACGGTGTAGCAGAGGGGGAATCATCAGCACCGAGACACCACTTTTGAAGAGTTGCCATGCCCTGTAGGCTGCGCAGTCGGATCTTGCCCGACTGGAAAGTGATTTCATTGCGGGCATCATCCCATGCCAAGTCTGGAACCTTCAGGGAAGGCACTGCCATTCTGCTCTGACCGAAGCCACAACAGGAGGGTCTCAAACTCAGGTCTGAGAATCTCACCCAGAAACGGCTTGAACGTCACCAAACTTGATCTTGATTCTTGGCCGTGGCGGTCCAGAATCCCAGGAGTAACTCTGAGTTGAGGTGCAGTTTTCGAACCACGAAGTTTTGCTAGAGTATGTCATTTTTTTGTTTTGGCTCCCGCATGGCAGTCCCGAGGGTCTGTGTGGGAACACATGCTGTGTCGTGGTATGATACTGATGTCGCGCGATATGGTGCGGCTCTGCTGCGCTGTATCTCTAAGCCTCTTGCTTCTATACTGCTATCGCAAGGACCCGCCTCTAGGAGGTTGTAAACCTGCACAGGATCATCGCCCTGCTTCTGACCGTTGTCCACGGGGTACTGCTCCAGGGAACTCCCCCGCAAGCAAAACCAGGCAGCTGACCATTTGCCTGGCAGCTTTGGGATCATCAAAAGTGGGTAGTTCTCGAAATTGGGGTCCCTTTTAGGGCCCTTTTGGTAAGGGTGCCGTACTATTTTGGGGATCTACAAAGGGTCCCTAATTTTGACAACTACCCAAATGGCCAACGGGGCCCTTACGATGGTCGCCCTCTGCTGGGCGATTGTCTCTCAACATGTCACCCAGGAATCCCCTGCGCGGAAGCCCGGACCCTGAGGTGTCTGCCCTGAAAGTTCGAACTCTCGCCAGCCGGACCTACCACACCCTTGCCATGGCGGATGTCAAGAAGATCTTCTAGCACCGCCATCAGTGCAAGATCTGAGCCGCAAGGGCTCCCGGAAACAAAAACAAAAAATCTGCTCGGCATGATTCTGTCGACAAGAAGTGCATCTCTTGTCCGGTGTCAGCAAGCCCCACATCCCCTTGCGTCTGCAGCCAGCAGGTTTCTTTCTCGGTCACAATCATTGACGTCGGCGCTACTTAGGTGGGCAGAGAAGACTTCGCTAGACTTGTCGTGGGGTTGCTTATGTCAGTCCGGCTAAGCGAAGTCTGAGCGCGGTCGCAGCTCTTTGTATGTGCTTGATGAAGCATGGACTTCGACCTGTTATGGCGATTGCTCCTAGTCAGGGAAGAATGGCTTCCCGGCCCATCTAGGTGCGGAGATAGGGCTCTGAGACCCGTCCATCGAGTACTACAATTACTACAAGCCTGCAGCGATGCGGGAGGGATCCTGTTCGATCCTGATTCAACTGAACAATTGCCTAGAGGGAGGCATCTCCAAAGCCCCTAAACCATCCGCATTAAGCCAGAACTCCCATGAATGCTCAGAAGTTGCCTTGGTGTGTCCACGTGCCACAACCCACCTTGCTGTATCCCTCCATGCTGTACAGAGGCAAAGAAAGTGCAGGCGTTGACTTCCAACCTTAGAGCCTTAGCCGGAGAGCCCAATACCCCTTAAATAAAGAATATAGCTTAAATTATAGGGGCCTTAATACTATGATTTAAGGTATATTCCTTAATTAAGGGGTATTGGGCTCTCTGGGTAGCCGTCAAGGACGGGGTCTTTCACCCCGAACTCTTCTCAGCTCCGTCCCGGGATTGGGACTTGCGCGTGATCCACTTGTAGGTGTCCGGGTAGGTCTCCTTCACACTAGGGTTTAGGGTTTAGGGTTTAGGGTTGTTAAGGCTTCAGGGATGTCGGGTTTAGGTTGTAGATTGAAGCATCTGCTGGTTCTATCTGCGGTTGATAAGGTACCATAGTTGAAGCAGGTATGGGCTTATGCCAGTACGAGGACCCTTGTGACTTTAATTCATTCAACTGGAGCAACAAGTAGCATGGTGTGCATCAAGACAGCATCATAAGTTCAGGACCAGCATACCTGGCATATCTCTACGTACTGTCCGGTTTGCAATCTGGCAATATCTCGTAAGCTTCCCAGCCAGGCCTACCAGGCCTACCAGGTGCAACTGCTAGCACACCCTAACCTAGATGTCCCTTGCCTGTTGAGGAGGGGATGCATTGCACATGCTTTCATGCCCGCCTCACCTCCGTCCCTAAATTACTTTTTCGGATCTTGGGCGCACCTGCTACAACGGGCTTGAAGCCCTTCTCCGGAGGCCAAGGCATAGGATCCCCCAATCACCCGAATGCCGACATCTTATCGGCATCCATGGTACGGAGCTACGGACCTTCACGAAGGCTCAGTTCGCCAGGGCGCCAGCCCGGGTGTCTTCCCCGTTGACATCAAGTCCTGCAAATCCTCCTCCCATCCTGAGTTGGAGTTGGGCAAATCAAGAACCCGAAACTACAAAGCTTTACCGGTAGAGTGAGCCTAAGTTGCCTAAGCCCCAAGACTCTATAAAGAAAAGGCTACATACCACCCCGTTCATCCCAACAGCCCTCAATGCTGGACCTTCAAGGATGAACATACTTCGCCCATCTGCTGACGATAGGAAGATGCTGATCTCAGCGGCCAAGAGATTTGGCCAGCGCCCGGCATCCCTCGTCACACGCACCTGCAAGGGGTCACGGGCTGGGCGTCTGGTCAGGTGGGCAAAAAAATCATGGAAGGATTGTCCTGTAACGCGGTAGCCAAGTCGCCAGGCTTGTCATGCATATGTGACCCTCAACACCACGACTGATGGGCTTCTTCTCTCCGTGTAAACACTACATGTCAATGCAGGCACTGCCGCAAATGCATTCGATGTGGTTGCATAGGCCCAAGCAGGAACTCCTGCACCCAAGACGAGGCCTTCATGCCAAACGTCTCGCCAGTTTGCCTGGTCTTTCAACCTCCGTGCAAACATGCAGAAAGCAAGCCATAAGTCAGGCCACAAATCCTAGTGGGGAAGTGCCAAAATTGACGACTCTCGACCAAACAACTCCAAACGCACCAGCTCATCACAGCCGAAGAAGATGGAGTCTGTGTCGCGGTAGCTACAAGAACAAGAAGAGCTCCAGACATCCCAAATCAAAGCCGAGGCGCAGGAAGCGAAAGCCTCTATAGAGTCGGTCCAGCGTGCCGGAAGGCTCCCTGCACCAAGGGCAGGTAGGGTGTGCTGCTTTCAGGGTTTCGGGCTTCGGGCTGCTAGGGTTTTAGGGCTTAGACTCTAGAGGCCCGGAACTCCTTCGAAATCCGAAAATCTAGGCTGTAGACCTCGCCCTTTAAAGAAGGAGCTCTTTGACTGCCGATATACCCTGACTCCTCAACATCATTGGTTTAGGGTTTAGGGTTTAGGGTTTAGGGCTTTAGGGGTTTAGGGGTTTAGGGTTGAGGGTTTAGGGTTAAACAAATCTAAACGAGAACTCAAGCCCCAAACCCCTATACCCTGCACGCCCTTAAACCCCGACCCCCTAAACGTTCCAAACATCCCCGCAACCCTGCATTGGCCCCACACACCTCAAACTCTCCCTTTAGCAACCCAAAGCCTCGCTTCATAAGAACTCAAACTGGAGACCGCTTAGGGTTTAGGGTTCTTTTTTTGGC
>CAJNDV010031575.1:46917-58414 GCA_905221635.1 Symbiodinium sp. CCMP2456
TTAGGGTTTAGGGTTTAGAGACCCCGCCTGTTGATGAGAAGCCGCGGCGTCCTGGAAGGTGCCTGGCCAACCAGCCCTGCGAATGGTTCGACGACGAGGGAGGTTCCCATAACGATGAGCAGATCCTTTGCAGAGCCACGGTTTAGGGTTTAGGGTTTAGTGTTGAGGTTCCCATAACGATGAGCAGATCCTTTGAAGGCTTGGGGTTTGAACTCTCTCAACTCGGGCAAGCCAGATTAGGGCTTAGGGCATTCTAAGTCAAGTGCTACCTTATACGGGTTGTAGACATGCGAACTGTAGGAAGGTGGTTCTGTCAGGGCTTTGTTCTACACGCTAGTTCCTTGTTGCAGGCTTTCGGTCTTATTCCAGTCTTGTTTGGAGATCTGCACGGTTCCAGGCAAGTTTTTAGGATGTAAGTGAGGTAGAGGGTCTTCGGAGGGTGGCTTCCAAGGGTGTTGATAAGGTTCCTTAGCACACGACTTTTGGACTGCATTTCAACATGGCCTCAACAAGTCTTCTTAGGGCCCTGTTGTTCTTTAGCCGTCAGTAGTGCCAAGGTTTCGAGCTTTAGTTTCTTCGCAGGGGTTGAAGGTTTGCGGCTTCGGCCGTCGCGTGTTAGAAGGCCCAGGTCTGGTAGTTTCGAGTAGCATCGGCGAAAGCGCCAGCAGCAACGAAGAGACGCTAGGATAAGCTGTGCCACGAGTCTCAAAATCTTCCTAGGACCCAGAACATGTTACCATTTAAAAAATCGAAGGCCGCAGAGACTCCCATGTGACCCCCGGCCGACCCCCAACTCCACGTACAATGAATAACACACAGAGCTTATAAGCACCGTTTCCCAAGCCAGGCTGCGCAAGCTTCCAGATCCGCGTCACTGAGCTCCCAGAAACGGTCCGGCAGGCTCTCGCCGAAGAGAACCACTTTGGGTTTCCTTGCTCTTGATGGGAGGGACGACCCCAGATGAAGCATGTTACATCAACATATCGAGCATCTGTGTCTGTGATGTTACATAGTTTGGGGTCCATGGAACACTAGCAGATCTTGAACGCCATCCTCCAGCTGAGAGTTTCGGGCTCCAGAATTTCAGCCCTCTCTTTTTCTCAAGGACTCAGAGGCAGAGCACAGAAACCAACACGCCCCAAACCCCAAACCACCTCAAAGCCTGGTCAGGTCTTGAGTTTCCCAGAGATCCCAATACCCCCTTAGTTAAGGCATATGCCTTAAATCATACTATGAAGGCCCCTATAATACTTAAGGTTTTTATTCCTTTTCCAGGGTTTTATTCCCTTTCCAAGGTTTTTATTCCTTGATTAAGGGATATCTTAGCTGCCCAGTACCCTGGCCCAAAAAAGTTTAAACTTTTCTGTTAGTCGGGGTTTAATATACCAAAAAAGTTTAAAGTTTATGTACTGGGCTCCTAAGATATTGGGATCTCTGAGTTCGAGCTGCGGAAGAGCGTCACGAGGCCGCCTTTGGCCTCGGCCAGGGCACGCCAGCCTTTCTCGCCGGCAATGACCGCCTTCCTGCCATTGCTTTGGGTTTTCAGGGGCTTAGGGTTTAGGGTTTGCCATTGCTTTGGGTTTTCAAGGGTTTAGGGTTTAGGGTTTGCCATTGCTTTGGGTTTTCAGGGGTTTAGGGTTTAGGGTTTACGCTCTCGCAACTCGGACTAGGGAGTCGGGTTTTTTAGGGTTTGCCATTGCTTTGGGTTTGGGTTTTCAGGCTCTAGAGCATCAGGGCTTTTGGAGTTGTTGTTGCTTAGCGCTCTGCAGGTTTCCGGCTTGGTAGACTGTAAGGCTTATAGCGTGGCGAAGCCTCAGGTTCTATCGGACTACTCAGAGTCACACGCTTCGACTGTAACTTCCTATGCTTCGAGCTGGAAAGCTTGCTCGTTTCTGAGGTTGACATCTGTGCCTCAAACAAAAAATGAAACGAAACCGGTAGTTTGAGACCGAGACCGGGAGAACTGCATGAACTTGCTGCGAGGCTAAGCCAGATTCCCGTCTCTCAGCTTTACAGGCTGCGGGGAGCTAGACAGTGTTTGCGAAACATGACACCAATCTTAAGCTTCTTCTTTGCTGATCCCTAAACCCTAAACCCAGCAGAGAAGCTTGGGGCATACGACAGTATACTCGTCATAAGGAGCCCTGAACATGTATTAGTATATCGTTGTTTTGGCTTCTATACTGCAAGGCCCTATGAGTTGATCGAGTGTTGCAAACTCGAAACTTGTCGAAAAACCCATGGAAGGCAAGAAAGGCCTCTTTACAGGTCAGCTGGGCGTACTAGACGGGAAAAAGAGGTCTAACTAGTAAGACCCCTTTCTTACGGTATACTGCATTAGGGCTTGTTGCTTTGCACACTTCATGCATGTCGCGCCTGAGCTCCTCGATGTCCACTGCCTGGAGTGCCGAATTCGCAAGCCCGCGTTCTGGGACTGGGGGGGTTCTTTACACATCCTTGAATGCTTGTGGGGCTCGGGTTTCCGGTCGATGGAATAGGTTTTTGTTGCCATCCCCACTTGACCTGCTCCTGGCCGGCTGAGCCTCTGACCACGCACCAGACTCCGCAGCACAACACGGGACGCGAAGCACAAGACGGATGCTACCCGCAACTTGCTTCAATGGGCTTAGATCTCGAAGAGTTTCATCTGTTGTCTGGGGTACAAGCATCCCGTGCTGGAACAAAGCGGCGCAAAAACCGCACACCGCGATCGGACGCGAACCTCACAACAGTGCATCTCAACTCGTGCTACCCCTTGCAGACCAGCAACTTGCTCGGGCACTTTGTCGATAACGTGAGCTTCATCGAAGTTCCCATGGGCTGCTACGATTTTCCTGTGCGCTGGAAGAGGGGCATTCAAACTCTTCGATGCCCTCTGGCGGAGAGTAAGTTCTTCCAGATTTAGCCAGGCAGTGTCTGTTAATAACACGGCCTGGCGAAATCCTGACATCCCATCTGCCGGAAGTTTGGAAGCGCCAAGACCAGCCCATGCAAGCTATCGTCAGCCACCAAGGCTCTGCCGGCTCACGCCAGCTTGCCGCTCCAGTGAATCCTGATTCTTGCACATACTCCTAGATCGACCCTCTTTTCTACGATCAAGCCCCGGCGCATCCGGGCTGCAAACTCTGCGGTCTCTCGCTTACAACACTGGCCAGAAAGATTGCCTTCCTACTGCGCTACTCTAATCTATGGCTTTGGAGGCTCAAACAGGTATGGCCCAAGCATTTCGGCATGACATGGACGAAGTGCAACAGAGCCACAATGTTCCTTAGCGCGGGTGACGGGCTTTTGCTGGTTGGGTCAGAGAACCTACGCAGATCTGCTGCTGGCATGGGTGTTGTGATGTAATTAGGCTGCGCCGATCGAAGTTGCATGCGTGGTAATAAAATATTCTTGAAGCCTGTAGCCTCGAAGCTACACTATTTTGTGCCGGACAGAAAGGGAAATCCCACTCAGACCCATTTAGCTCCACCTGGCAGTCTTGCTGGTCTTGCTGCCCAGTCTCTGCGTGTAGCATCGGCGCAGGATGCCCTGAACACCGGATTTCACAAGATTTAGTGCAGACGGATGGCGGACTTAATGGCTCTGTTCTGCTTGTTGGTTCGAAGTTGTAACTCTCCGGATTCTCGCTATGGCATAATTACCAGCAGACCCAGCTACATCCTCACTTTACGAGGCCTCATAGACTGTACTTCTCCGAGTTTCTACTCCGGCTTGGTGCTCGTCAGGGTTATACTGACCTTAGCTGCACCACCATTGTAAGGCAAAACACTCCGACCACTGAACCCAGGTCGACGGCTGAGGGTACAAGCACATCTTCTTCGAATTGTCTGTCTCATCCTGTGCAGAGATTATGCTTGCTCATCGTCTTTCCGTCCTGCAAAGTTTCGTTCGCTTGCAGAGCTCAGTGGCGGCCCTCGGCCCTGAGTACAGACATACCGGCCCACATACATCCGCACGTCCATCCATGCAAAAATGTATGTATTGACATCCGACATTGAATCACATGCTGTCTGTTGCATACTGTGATATGCTGTGCTTACATGTGCACACGTATGCACATGCAGGTGCTGGACTCGACTGTTGCTATAGAGAGCGGCCCAAACACAGCGAACCCCCAAACGCCGCTGATCTTGTCATCTCGCATCCCGGCCGATCGCCAAATTTCATGCCCTATCCTCCGGTTAAAGGTCCAAGATACTACCTATAGTCTCCATCGTAGTTCCTTTTTTTGGTTTAGCCACATATATATTAAGGATTTTATAAGAAAGCCCCAAAATGGAATTATAATGGAGACTATAGGTAGCCTTCCTTACCCCCGGCAGGACTTCATCTTCCTTGCCTTGGCTTCGAGCCTCGGATTCACGCAGCTGAGCATCAGCGTTTTCGGGCGTTGGGCTTGGGGCTCAGGGCTTCGAAGGGCTTCGGCTTGCGGCTTCTCGGGTCTTGGATGTAGGGGTGCAGATGTTGCAAAATCGACACGGGCCAGTAGCAAAACTTCTGCAGCAGGCGGGGCCTGATCATACCAACGATACACGTCAAGTAGAAGAAAGAGGCCTGGGGAACAACAGCACCACAAGACTCAAGTCTTGCAGGCCTTGCCAGTCGAACTTCGGAAGGCTGGTTCCCTTTTCCTGACATCTGGAACGCACTTCCGTCCTCTTGGCCTCCGTCTCTCGCTGATCCGTAGTCGCTACCGCTACAGCAGCAGGACTAGGAATCGGTCGGAATGTCAACCCTTTCAATTTTAAGTTCCAGCTTTTGCTTCATCTAGGCTGTACCGAAGTAAACACGCCTCCTTTTCGACTTTTCGATGCCTGCGGCACCAGAAGCCAGAACCTACGGAGATTTGCAACCAGCCCCAACCGCCACCCCTAAGCAGACATTTGCCGCTCAGCTAAGCAGCAGCTTGATGAAGTAGTGCCCCAATGTCGGCTTGTACCGTCCAGGCCAGAGTTCTCGACAAAGCTCGTAGAACGGGCCTGCACCAAGCCAACTGCTTGACTGAAACACCTTAGGGTTTAGGGTTTAGGGATGGGGCAACTATTGCCAACATGAGCACCAGGGTTCGCAAGAAGCCTCTGGAGGGCTGCAGACTGGGAGATGCAAGTGTCTGCAGACGAGCACGTGACGCCGAGGACACCGATACCCGGCCTGGCTCCTGGCGGAAGAAGTCCTCAGTTGAAGGATTGTGGGATACCAATCACTGGCCGTACCCGTACCCAATGTGCACTGAAACTCTTCTCATGCCCACATCAGCCTACTTTGAAAATTCCCAGGTCGGCACACTCAACACACAGACACACACACACACACATATGAAACTCCAAACAATGCGAAAACGAGCCTAGCTTTGAACCAAACTAAGCCCGAGAGTCCAGCTCGAAGATCGCCTCCGGCTGTGAGAGATTGAACCGCTGCAACGTGTCCTGGGGTATGGCCCTAGTTTTACCAAGTGCGTGTGCGTGCTCGTTTGTTTATATATGTATATGAAATCTAGACGCATACATGCATACATACAGACAGACAGAAAGACAGGCAAAGAAACAGACTGATCCTCAGGTACAGGCCTAAAGGGCTCCGAACAAGGTGCCCCTAGTTTCTAGAAGTGCCCATGGGCAACGGACACACGGAGAGCCGGACATTTGTGCAACGAACATGCCAGGACGCAGGACCTAACATCCCTGCCGAAACGAAGCTCCGGACGCAAAAAGGCATCAGCACCCTTTTTCCGGCAAGACACTGAAGGTCAAGGATTTGGGGCTTAGGCTAGTGGCAAAACCTTCTATCAAATTCCATCGTGAGAACATTGTTCCACTAGAAACATTTGAGCTGAGCATCGTAGAGGCCCGTTCCTGGGGTGCGGAAGTCCGGTATCCTCAGCCACAATCTTCCAACGGATTCAGAGGTTTGGGGGGCTCAAAACAGTAAATTATAAAATTTAGTCCTATAGTAGCAACGTGCCACTAATAGTAATAATCATAAAGTAAAAACAATGTTAATGATAATATTAGGAGGTTCAGGGTCTGCATTGCAACCTTTTCAACCGTCAACAACTCCTCTGCGTTTTACAGTGTAGGGCTTCGATCACTCGTCGGCCACTTAGTCTTTGGGTTTGCTCTTGTAGTATCGTTAACTGTTTATGCCTCGAGCCGGAAATTCGAGGAGCGGGTAGCGGGATTGGGACCATGAGGACCATGAACTAGCTAACCAGAAGGTATGTCATGGAACACACTTGCTTGAGCCTATGCATGATCATCCTGAACCCAACACGGCCTAAGCACAGTTCCATCCTGTTTGAGAGCCTTTGGGCAAGTGTCCCCGCAGCAGTGGAGAGCCCCGCTCCACACATGACCACCACGTCCTTGCACTCGTGGTCTTGGAGATACTTTGCGATTCCTCCGGGAGCCGAATCGGTTTAGGGTTCCGGGCTTCGGTTTCAAGAAATTTAAGACTCCTAAACCCTAAACCCCAGTTAAGGAGATCGGCTTTGAAGATGGCCGAGAATATGAAGATGATTGCATGACTTCTGGCTCAGGTGGAGTGGAGACGCTCCGGCACGCTGAGCCCTAACGCCCCAAATCCTGAGCCAAAGATATGGGTGTTTCCAAAAATTAGGGGACCCAATATAGTACCCCAAAATAGTAGGATCCTTAATATAAGGACCCCCAAACTAGGGTACCCCTAATTTTGGGAAACTCCCATATATAGAGCAAATCAAAAGCTTCAAGTAGAAGAGCCGGAGTCGAAGTTCAAGACAGGAAAAGCGAATTGAAAGCTGCCGCCTAAACCCTAAACCCTAGGGGGTGTAGGAACCCTAATAAACTCCTAACCCTCAGGGTTTAGGAACCGTAAAAAACCCTAAACCCTATAGGGGGTTTGGGAACCCTAATAAACCCTTTTTCAAGCACGGATTCTAAATGTGCTGGCGTCGCCCTTGCATCGCCTCATGCGGTCGAGTCATGAAAGAGCCCGCTTGTTTGAGTACATCTCGAGTCAAGCTTGCAGGATCCTGGATAAGATAAGTCATCCCTTGTAGGATGCATCATTCGTTCTACAGCTTCTAGTTCTGTCTTGCGCTGCTCGCGAGTGCATCCCCTAGGTCTCCTAAGGTGGCTGAGGAAGGCTCTGCCCTAATAGACCCTAAACCCTCAACCCTCTGACTGTGACCCCTCTGAAGGTGACCCTAAACCCTACACCCTACACCCCACACCCTAAGCCCTAAACCCTAAATGACCAAAAGCCTGGCCTGCCACATCGAAGGAGTCGAGAACGGGCTCCTCCGGCTCCTCCTTGCCGGCTACAAAGGGGGAGGGGGGCTTTAGGGGTTCGGGGATTATGGGGACTAAGGGGTTTAGGGGTTTGGGGATTTATTTAGGGCCTCAAGGGTTTAGGGTTTAGGGTTTCAACTTCCGGGTTTTTGGAAGGCTTCTGGGGCCTGGGCTTCGACTCGTAGGGTTTTGGTTTGGGGGGTAGGGCTTAGGACGCAAAAGCGTCGCATCGCGAGGCTTTCGAGGTTCAGGGTTTTAGAGGTGTGGGGGGCTTTCTTGGGTTTGAGCCTTTAGGGCTTTTGGTGGGTGTATGTATCGAAAGAAGCTTGAGCTCCAGAGTCAGAGGAGAGCTGCAAGAGTCTAAGGTTGAACCCATGGGCCCCTAGTATGGGCCCTTAACCCTGGGATCCTTATGTACCCTTAAGGGTCCCTAGAAAGGCCTAAGGGTCCATATTAGGGGCCCATACTTCTAACCTTAGAAATAGAAGGTGCTTAGCGTTTAGGTGGTTGAGTGCTGATTCCTCGGGGCGTAGAGTTTGAGCCAAGAGGCCTTTGGGGTCACAAGGCCAACCCTTTCACTTGCAGTACTCTCTTCGCATGGACAGGCAGGCACATGCCACGCACAATGTCTCCGGGCTCCATATGTATGTATGCATGTATGTATGTATGTATGTATGTATGTGTGCATGTGTGCATGTGTGTATGTATGTATGTATGTATGTATGTATGTATGTATGTATGTATGTATGTATGTCTGTATGTCTGTATGTAGTAATGTAATGTAATGTAATGTAATGTAATGTAATGTAATGTAATGTAATGTAATGTAATGTAATGTAATGTAATGTAATGTAATGTAATGTAATGTAATGTATGTACGTATGTATGTGTATTATATATATATATATATACCGAAGAGTAGCATTATTGTTATTATTGCGATTACGATTATCATTTGAGTTGCTATTGCAGCTGCGTTTTGACCGGGGCACAGTGTCGTACCTTGAGAAAGGAGCCGAGCACCAAAGTAGGGTGTACCCGGAGGATCAAGAGACCTAGTCAGTCGGGTATGGGTAGAGATGTAAGACTAAGTATCTTCTAACTCTTATAGCACTCTCCAAGACTTGCTAAAGCCCCATCCTAGAACCCGGCAACTGAGTTTGGTAAGATCGCAGTAGTCGCGGTCCTCCGGCACTGCGCTTCCGGCGAGTGCATCGAGGGGATGAACTCCTTCGCACATGCCGCATCTCCCAGAATCTCTCCACAGATTGTTCTTGCCACCGTCGATGCGGTGATCTTGCTGTTTACGGGTGTGGCTTCTGAAGCGCCATCGTGAGCTGGGAATGAACAGGCAGCAATACATCATCATCGTCACCCACATCATCATCATCATCATCGTCACGGTCGTCATTCTCATCATCATCACCATGACCATCATCTTCATCTTCATCATCATCATCATCATCATCATCATCATCAAAGCTCGCCAACGAATGCCAAGCAACGGCACTTCAGCGTCTACTCTTTGCCGGAGTCTTTTGACAATGCACGTAGACGCACATGAAGCATCGTAGTACCGCATCAGACTGTATCCTTTGAAGTTTAACTTGTCATCGAAGCAAGCAAAGAACTTCGGACAAACCCTTGCGTGGATTCCTTGCTTGGCCAACTTGCGAAGCTGAAGTAATACCTCCTCCTGGGCGGCATTCAAGGGCGTAGGACTTCGGTTACTTGTGGTCGCTTACAGTCGCGCAGGCTTGGGGCGTAAGGGTTCAAATAGGGAACGAGCTGACCTGACCCTCGCTCAAGGTCACTGCGCCATTCCAGTCGAGGGCCTTGTTGGTGAGCAAGCTCTGAATTCGAATCTTCCTGCTTAACAGCTGCCGCCATGCCTTAAACAAGATTCCACAACCCCAAAATCCTGAAGTCCGCGCCCTACCTCCCGACCCTTAGTCGCCCCAAGCCCTGAACGCCAAGTCCGGCTTTAATGATTGGAAGAGGGTCTTATACCTATATTCGCTGCAGGGACTTTGGGGCTTGGGGCTGTGGGGTTTTCAGGCTCAGGCCCTTCACTTCGGTGCTCATGTTGACCTTGAGTTTCCGGGTCGGGCCCGTCCCTCCTACACCACTGGAGCCAGGCATCTTGCCCCTCGAAAACTCCAGCTTCCTCCAGCTGAAGCAGGATCTCCTCACGGCAACGCCACAGGCTCTTCGTGGCGGGGATGGAAAGGAGCACCTTTCAATTCGTGACATGGCCGTCACCGAGGTCCTCCGGATCTGCCTGTGCGGCAGTTGGGTCAGCTTCGCCTTCGCTTTCCGGCGACGCTGGTGCCTGACAGGGAACAAACAGGGCGAGTAAGCACGAAAAACCCCATACACATCCAACAACAACACTTGACTAAACAATGCAAAGGCACCGACCAGAAGACAATGCTTCCTACAGTCAATCCCTGGACCTGATTGAAATCCGCAAGAGCCGGAGTCCTGACCACCCTGAAGCCCTTGCCCGAACAAAGCGGCTTCACCAGCAAAAAACCTAGCAAAAATAACGACAACCCTTTTTTGAGCAGACTGCAATGCACTAAGCCCTAAACTCCGGAACCCCTGTGCCCGAAATCCTAAAAAGCCCCACAAAACCTCACGACCGAAGCGCCCAAGCCCCATACCCCTAAAGGCCATAACCCCGTCCCTACAAATCCGCCTCGGAAAATTCCCGAGGCCCGGCAGCCGCCAGGACTCGCGGCACGCGCAGAGCGGGCCCGGGCAGCCACGTCCGCTCCTGAAGGGCAGGAACGGCGTAGGGTTTAGGGCTTAGGGTTGAGGGTTTAGAAATACAATGTATTGATGGGATACTATGAATTATTATTGTTGCTGTCCTCCTGTTTCGGTGTTGTTACACACTAGTGATCACTAGTGCTTGTACTGGTAGTTATATTAGCAGCATAGAAGCTGCCGTTGCCACTGCTCCTGTGGTTTGTTGCTGTTGTTCCTGCTACCGTTAGAGGCACAGTAAAAATTCTAATTTGATGACTATTGCGGCGTTATTGTTATTGCTAGTATTAGTCAGAATAGTAATGGTCGTCGGCGTCGTCGTGGCGGTGGTAGTGACAGCAGAAGCAGCAGCAGGAGTAGGAGTAGTAGTAGTAGTAGTAGTAGTAGTAGTAGTAGTCGTGGTGGTGGTGGTGGTGGTGGTGGTGGTGGTGGTGGTGTCATTACCCAAACCAAATTACTGCTATTTCCTCATTACCATGGCCACCAATTTGTTTTATCTTGAAAGAGCTACTGCCAAGTTTATCACAACTTGCTATTGTCACAATGCTACTATGGCGATCATACTGCTGAGATTGTGGATGTCCCGCTATTTGTGAGACTGTGCCCGTGCATTGATAGCAGACCGAAATTACTGCTTACATAGTAACTCAGATGGTCTTGCACTGGTCTTCGGGCTACTGTCCTGCCTAACTCACAACAAGTGACTGCATCTGGGGTCTCGGCCGAGGGAGAAATGGAATGAAAGGTTGAAGCAAATTCTTGAGGGGTCGGCGTGGCATTTGTGCCAGCTCTTTTCGGGATCAAGGTGAGTTCCGGCTTTGCCAGTGCCGCCACGCAGCAGAAGTCATTGATCGAATTTGGGAAGGATTGGGTGAATGGGAGCTTTTCGTGGATTGGATGTCCGCGGTTCAAGATGAGCGGACGCTTGAGTGCTGGAACTTGCCGTGGCAGGGCTCAAGGCTTAAGGGGCCTGCGCTGTAGAAACTCACTTGATGCCCGAAACACTTTTTTTGCATCAGGACGTGTGCAATCGCCTGAAAGTCAAAACGCTAAACTATAGACTCAAGACCATAACACCAAAACATTCAAGTGCAAAGCCCCATGCTTCAAGGCCCCAGAGATAATCGGCTTTTGGAACCCTTCCCTCTTCTACTCACTCAGCCCCGACATTGCGTGCCACTGCTTCTGAGACGAACTCAAACCTTCGACATCTGTCAGTTTTTGTTGCACATCCCAGGATCTGGTACCACTCGGTCTGAGCAGGCCCAGTAGCTCACCTGGGCTTCAAGGGGCATCTTCCTCGACCACCTGGTTATCTGAGCTTCCAATCTTCGACCGAGCGATTGGGAGGATCAAAGGCTTCCCAAACCGGGACCCAGGGCTCATCATGGAATCCTTAAGGAAGGGGGTTCTAAGGGGGGGATATAACCCAGTAATCCCCAATTCTCCCTGGT
>CAJNDV010031575.1:59350-80149 GCA_905221635.1 Symbiodinium sp. CCMP2456
GGGGGGGGGGGTTTAGGGGTAGATAGGGTTTAATTAGTGGCCTCGCCCTAAACAGGATGGAAAGTTGTGGAGACGAAAAGGCCTCCATTTGGTCTCCCAAGACTTGAATACAGCTTGACAAGAAAAACAGAAGCATCGGCTCTTTATGTCCCGAGCCTTTGTAGCGGCAAGGGCTTCCTGCAGCACCTGGACATTGGCATACCGGGGATGCAAGGCGTGAGGCTACTGACAAGCCCCAGACGCGCTTCCAGTCTCCTCTGGCCAAGAAGCCTCAAACATCGTGACCCCTACTGCGAGTCTTCAGCCCAAGCTGAAAGTGGCAGCAGTAAAACAAGCTCAATGCCTCCTTGACCGGCCAACCCCTCAATGTATTTTCAACTTCGGGATACTTAGAACGGTAACATGTTCCATGAACACCTGCGCGACACGGCATCACGAACAGCAGAGTCCTAATGCTTCTCCTTCTGCCTGTCGGCTTCTGAAAAATCTTGACCCAAGCCTGGAGCCCTATACCCAAAACTATACACACCTTTCGGGCAACCCAAAAAATCTACCTTAAACCTCAAACCTCAAAAGCCTAAACCCTCCAACCCGTATCCCTGCCTGCAACTTGTCGGCATCCTCGGCTGTTGAGCTTTGGCTGCCGCGGCAGAGGGGGCAGCTCCGCGTGGATCTGGTGCTCCGAAATTCGAGGGACTTCCCAGACAGCTGCGTTAAAGGGTTGTGAAGCTTTAATCAAATTCGTATCTCTTTTAAACCCAGAGGGGATTATAGATAGATAGATAGATAAAGAGAAAGATAGAAAGATNNAGATAGAAAGATGGATAGATAGATAGATAGATAGATAGATGGATAGATAGATAGATAGATAGATCGATCGATAGATAGATAGATAGATCGATAGATAGATAGATACATAGATAGATAGATAGATAGATAGATAGATAGATAGATAAATAGATAGATAGATAGATGGATAAATAGATAGATAGTTCAGGCTAGATACTGATAGATAGATTGATAAAGATAGACAGAAAGAAACAAAGAAAGATAGATATGTTTCTGATTGAAAGGGCTTTGGGCTCTGTAATCGGGATTTTCTCGGAAGGCTTCGCAAATATAAAAAGATTGCAGCTAGCCTCCGTTTTCAAAGTGAAAATGAGGTCAAATGATTCAGCAAATCGAAGTTTTGCACTGGGATTGCGCTGGGTCTCCGGCTGAGGCGGCACAAGACTTCCGGTGGATACTTTGCAGTGTCGCCAATTTCACTGCAAAAGACGGCGAGTTTGCATTCTGTGTCCTGTTGAGGTCAGGCTCTTCCCGACAATGAACCCTATCCCCAGCCCTAATTAACCCTTTTGCAACAGGCTTTCCACTTCGCCCGGAGTTGGAGCAAGCAGCCCTAGCAGCTTTACCCCTAATTAACCCTAAACCCTAAACCTAGACACTGAAGCCAACCCACCCAGCCTCGTCACCAACCCGCTGGCTGGCACGCCTTCCGGCAGTGTTTCGCCAGTGGCTTCGCGCCACTGAGCAAGACCTGAAAGGCAACGCTACAAGATCAAGAACATCACAAGCATTATGCACTAGATATTGCGTACTGTTGCGCGCAGAATGCGGGGACAGTGCACGTGGCGACCGGACTCTGCCTGTTGACCTACTGCAGTCTGTGGCCGAGGAATCGGCACTCCGTGTGTAGATTCCTGGAGGCCGGGGATGCTCGACAAACACAAGACAGGGATTCTAATCCACTAACCCAGACGGGCCTAGTGGCCCATGCTACACATACCGTAAATCATACTGGAAGGATCAATAATGGCCTTCTCATCATCCAACGCATGTTGCTGAAAAAACGGGTGGAGGTTTCTCTTGGTATCCTGAAGCCCTGAGCCCTGAAGCATTCATGTATGAAAACATTTACTTGTTTATGTATATGTGTATATATACACACACTGATATTATGTGTATGTATGTATGTGTATATATATATATATTCATGTATGTTTTTCCCTCTCGCTCTGCCGAGGCTGCGTGGTAACCATGGCCAACCCGCTCACAGAAAGGACAGCTAACCGAGAGTGTACATCATGCACATGTGTATATATATATATATACACATAATGTGTGTGTAAGTATGTGTATATATGTATAAAATGTATATACATATGTATATCTGCACATATGTAAAATTGTATATGCAAACCGGTTATCCCCGGGATGAACTGACTTGTTTTCCTTTTTTTTCCACAGCCAGTGCCAGACCGTCGGTCCAAAACTCGCAACCCCAATCCTGTGGTGTCACGCAGACCTCAACTGCCTCCCATAATAGTAGTAGTAGTAGTAGTAGTAGTAGTAGTAGTAGTAGAATTGGGCAGATGTGGCTTAGACCAGTGGCCCGGTCCCCAGCCCCTGATGTCGTCACGTCCCAGCAGCACGTCTATGCCAGGCAGTATCTCCAAAAAGAAGCTGAGACCACCGGCGCAACGACCCGCAGCCACTGACTTTCAAGACTGCTGCTCTGAAGGTGTGGCACTGATCTGTGGTGCCCAAAACCCCTTGATGCCCCAAGTAATTCTGAAAGCCCCCGAAATCCCAAGTCGACAAACCTAAAGAAATCCGAAACCAAGACCCACTAAAAAATCCCAAACCATATCAAGTCCACCAAACCCTACATAAACTTACCCTCAACCTCCAAAGACCCACAGCTACCGCAGCGCTCCTCCCACAGCCGGCACAGCAGCTCGCACCCGCCAGTGTCTCCACTGGGTCAAAGCACACCGGACAAGGCCTCGGCTGCGGGGTTCAGGGTGTGATCCAGGGGCCGTAATCATGAGAATCACATGGGGGGCCTAAATAATTACAAATATTATTTTGGGGGTTCCTTATTATAAATATAGGCCCCAAAACCCAATTCTAATCAGGCCCCTCTGTTCGGGTTCGATCAGGGCTCAGAAGGGGCTTGGAGAATCGGAACAAGGCTTTGGAAGTATCGTACAAATACAAAAAGGCCACGAGGGTGCAGATCTCGATCATGGGGTTGAAAGTCTGCGCATATTTTTGACACTCACACGACTCGAGCAAAGCCTTCAGCAAGCCCCGATGCCGGAGGTGTTCTGGGGCCCCGGCGCACCGGGACTCTGCCGCACTACAGGGCCTGCACTGCGGCAAGCAGAAATGACCTGAGCTACCAGGCAATGCGAGGCTTTAACGTTTAATTTGGCGATTATGGCTACGATTGAAAGTATTGCAGACAGTGACACCCGGGCAAACCTGGCGAGCCGCGAGACCATGCTAGCGTGCACAAGCTCGGAAGAGCAGCATGCCAAGAAGCGTCTTTGACTTCCAATTAGCTTTCGGTAGCTTGAAACTTCAAGACATTCCACACCGGCTCTTTGACTTGTTTTTGTCTCGGCATCGTGCGTGCGCCGCATTGATCGCCTACACCCCGAGGGATGGACATTGAGTCTTCAACTCCCAGTCGGGACAGGCTGACGGCAAGAAGCGAAATATCCGACACAAATCCGGCAAGTTCATCACGCCTAAATGCACCGCATCGTAGCTGCCGGCTCGGGATAGCATCTTGTACACTACATTAGGATGCTTGCCTGTTCACATTCCTGCGCCTAGTGATAGCGTGTGTGAGATATGGCAGCACTTTCCCTGAACCCTTTTGCAACAGGCTTTCCACTTCGCCCGGAGTAAACCCTAAACCCTAAAGTCGGATCTGTTTCTAAGCTCTGGCAGCCTCCGCTCACGGCCAGTTCCAATCATAGATGGCTCTGACCTCGGGTCTATCCAGGTATTTTTGTTTCCCCCTCGCATGGCTGAGACCAATGCTCACAGGCGAGGCTTCTTCGGCGTGCAAGACTACGCAACTCGCAAAGCAAAGTCTGCCCCTCCAGCCACTGCTCTAACAGGATTTAGGGTTTAGGGTCTAACGGGCGATCATCAGCAGTAGATGATGTTGCACAGCCGCGAAAGTCTTAGCCGGGTCTTGAGCTTTGTTTGGGGCTTCCGTTCTACAGTTCTCTTCTCCATACACTTGAAACATCTATGCACGCGGGCGAAGCCCTAGCACCGAAAAGGCTGACGTGAATCTCATGTTTCTCTGCAGTGGGCCCGCATCCACTTTAGTCACCATGGTCACAGCCACTCGTGGCCATCATCATGAGTAGTGTAGCTCGTCATGCAGGCTAAGATTCGCTGGGACATGGAGTTCATGGAGCGGGGTTCGCCAGTACTTTGACTGAGGCTGAGAGTTCGCTGTACGTGATGTTTCTTTGGTAAAGGTGCCAGCCACGTTGCTGGAAAGAGTGGTGCTAAATCAGGTGCCCAACACTTGGAAGCGGCTTTGTGGCATGTATGTAGGACGGTTGGATGCTTATCACGTGTGTGTGTGTGTGTGTGTCTTGGTTGGTGCTCGACCCCGAGTAAACAGACTTAAATAGACGCTCGCAGCTGCAGTACATTATTTGAAAGCCAGGGGGAAAAAAGATGAAACTCACACATCGCCTACTTGACCCGTTAAGCGAAGACAAAGAGGCTCTGCGGATACCAAACTCAAGCTTCCAAAACCTGTCTGACTGGAGCTGCCCATGGTTCCTGCTGCATGGTTTCGAATGTCTTGCCGCATGCCGCGGTCAAGTACAAGTAGTGCTGAATCTTCTTAGTCTTTGGCAATAGAATGCTGTTTTGGCTGTGGGCGGAAAACAGCGTGCTGCACGGGACGGGGCTTCAAAAACCGAGAAAAGCTGAAAGCAGGCCCCCACGGAACCAACCACACAGAGCATCCGACAGCTTCAGAAAGCAAAAGCTCATCTAACATTCAAGATTCTACCGATCCTGAGGCTGCCGTGGCTACGTGCCACCCTGAATGCACTGTGTAACTGCTACAGCAAGTTTTATAGTGGCCCTAGCCTATGAAGCATTCGAAGCTTGAAGGGTCTGCCGAGCTGCGATAGAGCCCGGCCCAGCCTCCCGGCCGCAGTACGGTTTGATGGGTTTTTGTTGAGTGGTTTAGGGTTTCGACTCACGCACTCGCACTCGGCTGGCATGGCGTTGAGGGTCTGAGGTTGAAAAGGGGACATCTGACATGCAATCCACAGCAGAGAGCAAGGGTGCTGGGCACCGAGCTCAAGTGGGAACAAGAAACAGAAGTCGCCCTTCAGTGCTCTCAATGCCGGGTGCACTTTGACATTCCTCTGCCATGGGAGCATTGTGCCCATGTACTGCATCAACTCAGCGCTTTTTGACGGAAAGTTGCTTTGCTGGTCACGCGAACATCAGCACCTGAGGAGGAATATCAAGGTACTTCGCACGTCCTCGAAGGTCCTGGATCTCAGCCAAGCAGTCAGCTGCGTTGTCACTTCTTCGTAAGTCTGGCCGGGATCCTCGTCAACACACCAAAGGAGCATCAGGTCCTCTAACAACATCAATTGGCATTGCTTGAAATACTCCGCAGCTGAAGCTGCATGAACTCCTGTGAATTTGGCCGATTCAGAACGACATTCAAACCGATGCAGGCCTGTGAGCAACGAGGACGCCCATTCCTACCGCTGAGGCTTGCTCAGGGACCGAAGGACAGATTGGAGATGGCCCATGGAGTGCAGCATCTGCTGCCAGGCCACCCATACCTTCTTTCCGTCTAACGACATGAGGTGCCGCATCCGAAAGCGTGGCTTCTGCAATCAGCTCGTGCGCAACGGGCAGGCTGACTCCGACCATATTCTGCAATCAAATGGTGGGCCGAAGCACACACGTCGCTGTTCGGGTCGAGTGTATGTTTGAAGAAGGTCTGGAGGAGCTGGCGGATGATCCGACAGACGTCATCTACATCAAACGAACTGGCTTTTCCGGCACGAGCCAGCGACACCAATCCTGGCATTCAAAGCACTTCTGTCTTTCGACATCTATGGCTTCGGAGCCTGAGAGCTAGCAGGCTGCCGGCTCATGTAATGTAGGGGCCTTAATAATTAGAATAAGGTTTTGCGGCCCATCATACTGTAGTTATCATAAGAAACCCCCAAATAGTATAGGTAATTATTTAGGCCCCTTTTTTAAAGTCATCATTGACGACGAGCAAGTCGGGCGTGTGCAAGCTGCCAGGGCGAAGGTTGGCCCACGCGGCGTAACAGGACCTTGCGACTCTGGTTTTTTTTTGACACTCACACTCGGACAAGCCTGGCAAGGTCCACCACGATACCGTCTTCAAGAAACGTTAACAGACTCTGGTTTAAGGTTTCGACTCTCACACTCGCACAAGGCCGGCAATTCTCCGCATAGTTTAAAATTTAGGGTTGAGGGTTTACGGTTTATTGCACGAACCGCCAGGCCAAGATGTCCCCCACCGAAAGGTACTGCAACGAGATGGGCAAAGCTCCTTCATGAAAAGGATCGATGGTTGCCTTCGTCGGATTCAGGTCCGATCGCGGCTCCCAATTTCTCGCTTTTTTTTCTTCCTTTTATCTGAACCTGACTTGAGCCCCTCCCTCGTGAATTTCGCCCATGTTGGCCCGGAGCTCTCCAGGCAAATCTTCCTCGATGTTGGGCTGCTTATCATCAGTCGTCTCGGCCTCGCGAGCAGCGCCGTGGCTTTGAAGAGCCGTCGCCGTTGCTTTGAAGAGCCGTCGCCGTTGCTGTCGCAAGTTCTCTGAGAAAGCCGAGACCCGCCTATTTGCTCTTCCCGTTTCAGGCTCTTTATTGCGGGAAGGGTTGCCATGTGGTGTTACACAGAGGTCGAGCACGTTGACCTCTGACTGACCGCAAGTCGCACTACTCTCGCAGTCCGACTTTGTCTTCAGGCGCATCAGGGCAGCCTCGAAAATTTTCCGAATATGTAGCTGTTTGCCTGGCATCTCTGTGTCAGTCCTATTACGGCGAAGATCGCTGCAAGCTTTGCGCAGCATCTCGGTCTCAGTCTGACCCTGAGCTTCGTGGAGGCGATGGCGAAGCGCGGCGTAGCTCTTGGAACTGCACCACATCAAGCGAGTAGTTCCACTGCTCGCGCGCGAAGTATTCCCAATTGCCAGAGGACACTTCTAATATAGAGGCCTTCATAATTACCTATACTATTTTGGGGGTTCCTTATTTTAAAAGTATGGTAAAATATACGCCAAAACCCACGTTCGTCTTCGGCAAGGGTCCAGTGTCCTAGGGATTCAACGGCACAGCAGGCCGTCACTGCACGTTGCATAGCACCGGCGGCATAATGTCAACTTCGTACCAAAACACTTGGGCATGCTGGCCGTGCTAAATTATCGTGACAATGCGGGTATCTCATGAGCAGCACAAAGTAGCCGCATAGGGTTTCGACCCGTGCTCCCGCACCAGGCAGGCATGGAGGGGTCCAGGGGCAGGTTCATGTTGGAGGTTCAAGCCAAGCTTCTTCGGCCGAAGCTGCCCGGCGTTCAAGATGTTCGTTCGGAGTTTTACAGGGTATCGTGCTAGCACATTGAGAAAAGCACTTTACGAAATACGAAGCAGAGGTTTTACACATTTGTTCAATCAACATCAACATGCGAAGCCTGCCCTTCCAGGGCCCTTGCTGGATGCAGAGTTCGGTGCTATGTCACAAAACGACCTCGAGCTCGTCTTCCTCCTCCTGCTACTGCTCCTCGTGCTGCTGAAAATGCCGCGGCCGCGACGACGACTAATGTAGGGACCTTAACAGTTAGAAGAGGGTCTTGGGGTATATTATACTATAGTGATTATAAGGAACCCCCAAAATAGTATAGGTAATTGTTAAGGCCCCTACAGTACTGATAATTATGTAATCAGCACCTCCCCATCCTGATCCATCCTGCATTACAGAATCTCCACGTCTGTTTCTCCCGGTCGTACTGCGAGGCACAAGGAACTTCTACCCCCCAATCTCACAGCTCGCGCCTTGACGTTTTTACGATCATAAATAACACACGCTTCAACTTGCTATTATGTGCTTCTAGTAGCCGTCGTTTGAAGCATAATACATTGTACAAGTCAATGTCTACTATGTGTTATATACATCATATAGAGAGAGAGATATAAACATATGCAGGCATTCATGTTTAGACACACTCTGACTCTGCCGTGTATTGGTCGCAATGGCTGGGCTGCCTGGAGTTCGACGAGGGCAGAGTGCCAGGTGAAGAGCTGCGAGTTTGTGCGGGCAGGCAGCGATTGACCCCAGAACCTCGGTAGCCATCCCAAGTCTACAGTGTGAAGTGTGAAGCCATAAGAATCACGACGTCAACTCCCAGCAAATCCGAAGCAGCCACAAAACTACTGCTGTGTGATGTATGCCATGTATGCTCGCCTGAAAGGGGTTGAGGGGTTGAACCGGGACCAAGGCGGCAACAAAGCTTTGCAAGCCGCCTCTTCAAGACAGGATCGGCCCAGAGCCCCCATCTGGGTAAGTGAAACCGCAAAAGCCGGAACCCTTCTGAGACGAGAGCGTGTACAGGTACTTCATCAGCGTGTTCCTTGCTGGGGCAATATGATGTATTTGTTGAACATGCTATAATCGATCACATTGTAATACTGTTATAAATATGGGACACCATATTCATCTTTGTTCGGAGGTAGACACCAAGGCTTGAGACTGGCGAGCGCTAAAAGCTGGCACGGTACAGGGATCAGGCGTTTAGTGATCGTGGTTGGAAAAGGTCAGCTTCGTATCTGAAGATGCGAACTGTCTCTCGTTTCCGTGAATGATGTCCTGACAGCCTCACAACATGACTCAGGGTCCAAGAAGACGCAACCACAGCTAGGAGCATAAATACAACAATAGCTGATAGTGGCCGAAAAACTTCATACTGTGGCTGAATCCGAAATATTTCCCAGCCTAGGCGGTAGCTTGGGCGCTTGGTCTGAACTGGGCGGCCCAACCGGGAAACGAAAACATAAACCAACAAAATGTTGGCCAACACATCACCACATCACAAGTGGCCTACCTGGAGAAAAGCGTCTTCAGTGCAGCAAAGAGGCTGCGCATCCTCGCTCAAAGATGCTGCGGCGGCCTTGATCTCTGCCTGCACGAACGCGTCTCGGCCCGACATGGGGGCATAAAGACAAGTGGCTTCTCTGCGGTCCTTGTCTTGAGTGGTAAGTTTAGGACACCAGCAAAGCGCAGAGGCTGGCAACCCTGAGAAATAGAAACCTGTGTTCTTAGGGCTCCTTATTCTGATTTTTCCTATACAGGTCCTTAAAAGCGTAGCTTCTGCGTTAAGGTATGACTTCACCTGAAAACCTTAGCACCCGAAGCCCTCATCCCACCTTAAACCCTGTGTACCCTTGCGCCTCCCGGAAGGCCGACATGGCCTTTGCTCTGGTAGCTGCTACCAAGACCACTGCTATCATCCTTGTCACTCATTATTATGTCTGGGTCTCCCAATTTTCCTTCTTCCATATAGTACATTGCCATGATTATTCTTTGCGCTCGTAAAATTCGTACTACGGTTCTCATTACTATGAGCTTGATGACTACTAATACTCTTGTTACAAAAAACCTTACTATCAGTAGTAGTAGTAGTAGTAGTAGTAGTAGCAGTAGCAGTTTCGCAGTGTGAGCTGTGAAAAACGATTACACATGGTGTGGGCTTATTTATGAAGTCTCGATGATAAGTTCTCGGCCCCACGTAAAGTTCCAAGCAACGTTGCGGCTTACGGGGCCGAGACAGGCATAGACTGTGTGACCCTGGGCAGCTATCTTGTGACTAAGAATGGCGTGATGAGCGAAACAAATGATACTGGCAAACTGTGTGAATAACTATTAACAGAACCAAGTTACTTGTAAAACCGTCTTGGCAGCCTCCTCCCGGGTCTTCACTGTGGCACCTTACACATGAAGGCTGGCACTTGCAGCGACTTGATACATAGACCGTCGAAGGTCGACGAGTCGACGACGGCGCCTAGCAGTGCTGGGAGTCGACTCTCCCTCGGACCGGACCCGGCCGGGGGGTTTAGGGGAAAAGCTCATTTGCGGATGTCTTGGTAGAATGTCAGAAGTGACACCAGAATACACCCGCGAACTAGAGACTCAACCCTGTACCTAGAACAAACACTCACAGCCACTAAGCTCGGGCTCGACTTGATGCATGGGACGAGTGACGAGCAGCAACTCCCGTTCAAATTTTGAGTGTAGAGTGTAGAAACACAGGGCATGTGCCACTCCGGAAAAACAACGCCGGATGTGCATCAGGGATGCAAGACACACTCTAAAAAGCTGCGGAAGTCGTAAAACTTTCCCACGCGAGGCCTGGATCCTTTGACCAACGCGCTTGCACAAAAACTCAATCACAGAATTTATTTTCACAGGCATGGGACTCAAATACATTTTAGACCGTATGCCGAAGCGCCGTAAGGAGGTTCCTTCAGCGCCTCCGCAAGAGCCTCCTTCGGCTGCCTGTTCTTCAGCAGGCCCTGCAAAGACAAAGGGGTGGCAAAGCAAGTTGCGGAGTCCTTATAGGACTTCGGGGATTAGTATAGGATAGTATTGGGTTTGGACTCTCGCGACTTGGACACTCCAGGACCCCAGGGTGCCAGATTGCTTCCGCCATGCAGCTCGAGTTTGTGAGACCAGCACTCCAGCCTTCGCGCCCCAAATCCGACCCCCCGAACCCGGGTCGCACCGAAGCCTCCGCACTCAACAATGGCCAGCAGCCATTGACAATCGGCGCAAAACCCTAATATAGGGGCTTCAAGAATTGCCTATACTATTTTGGGGGTTCCTTATTATAACTATAGTATAATGGGCCCCAAGACCCTATTCCAATTATTAAGGCCCCTACATTAGCCCCAGAAGCCCCCTGGAATTTTGGGAATTCCGGAGGTCCGATTAAACCCCAAAGCCCAAAACCCTGACCTTTAGGGTTTAGGGTTCAGCGGCCTCCACGGTTGCTCTGCCTCAGCAAGTTCTGAAGCTCGTCTTGGAGGGTTGTCCAGGCAAGTTCGGCTTTGGAATTTAGGAGGACGTATATAAGTTCTACGTATGTGCCTATGTTCTTCCCCACTTACAGTTCCTTATTCTGAATCTGCTAAAGCACACCCCTATTCCAATTGTAAAGGGCCCTATATCAATATCAGAGAAAGAGCGTGACAGGACGTGGGAAGTCTTGCAGCCGCATCGGAGCCGGGGATTCCCCAAACCCTAAAAGCTTGTTCCCTCTAGGGGTTTCTAGAACCCCCTAAAACTTTTTCCCTTTTGGGGGTTTCTAGAAAGCCCCCAAAAGCTTTAGGGTTCAGGGTTTAGCAACCCCAACCTGAACTCCGAAACCCTGAACCCAAGAAGGAGGCAAGGTGCATCTGGCGCAGCGGGATTGCCAGTCCTCCTCCGAGGCCAGTGCTGGCGTCATCACGACGTCAGCCATGGCGCCAGGAGTTGCAATGATAATGTCGGCCCCAGATTCGGCTATGAGCCCCTTTGCCCGTATTTCAAGGCTTGTTGGGAAACAAGAAGTCCCGCCTATGTGCTGCATATGGCATATGTGCTTCGAGGCACGAGGCTAACTTGCAGGGATGTCTCAAACCACGACAAGCTTCGGGATTTTTGCTGTAGGGTTCCTCAAACTTGACGGGCCACGCATGTATGGCCATTCTACCACCAGTATGTAGCTCATGCCACCCCATGCACGTAAGAAGCGTGCCTTGTCAGCAGCGAGTCATGCAAGATGCTTCCACACCCTCAGCACTCGCTTAGAGACGAACAGAAACGAAGAAATACCGTTAAAAAACATCCCTACTCAAAACCCCGGAAGTTTTATGATCGTGCATAGTCGGCACCATAATGACCAGTAAAGACCGAGAAGCGCATCACAGCGTTCATCGATCCCCACTTCCCCTCCGAACTACCTGGGGGGCTTCCCTTTGGGACTCTTCCCGGAATCCTCGCGCCTTACGATTGGCTCCTTTAGTCAGACTCCCTGCTTTGTCGTCGCAGCTGCCTGTCAATCTTATATTACTAAGCCTTCCTTAAATCATAAAGAATATTCATAAATCTGCAGGGTATGTCATCGAGCGACAGATGAGGCAAAAAAGTCCGGCGCAAATGCCGTCTGGCTGTACTGTGACGGCTGCGATAGGAACTACTACTCTCATGCTCCAAGTGGCAATGATATCACAGTTTACTGCTACTGTAAACCATGACCCTGGCAGTGGCTATGATATGCATTGTGATTCATTGTTTTTGATAACCTACCATATTTAGGTGAATCTCTCCTGCTGTTGAAGTTGCTCATCCAGTAACACTGATACCTCGGTTGACCTCATGGTTACGACATCAGACTACACTGTAATGGCAGCTCTGGTTCTGATAGGCCTAAGCCCAAAGCACTATACCCTGAACCCTAAGCTCTTGCTACATATCATATACCACAATTTACCGTAGCAGACCACAGTAGACCATAACAAAGTAGAATATTCAAACATGAACAGTATGATGTTAGTGGATGTTGCAGTCTGCACGACCGGGCCCCGCACAGCAGCAGGGGCCTGGACCTCGGAACTCGCTTCGCTTCCCATCTTGGGTTTAGGGCTGTAAACCGTATTTTTGGGGTTGGGCTATGTCATACTGTATGGTGCTATATTTTACTATATGGTCTTACATGACATCGTCTGATCTTACATCATTTGTCGGTATTGGCTGGATGTGCAGTAGACGCAAGGCTAAGGGCCAAATTTTGTGAGGTTAAGGTTGCGCGCAAAAAAATGCCGTAGATAGCTAACAGCAACCCATCAATCCATCCAGCCAGCAACGTCGTTCGGAAGTCCGGAGACATGGGGTTCCTAGGCATGCATAGTTTCGTGTTGTAGTATATCATGGTCTACTATGGTATACTCGGCCAAAGGAATATTTTAATTTGGTATACTATACTATACTATAGTATACTATACGTTGATATGGATTTTTAAGCATTGCTGAACGAAGGCAGCTGGGGGCCACACTTCGACCGGGAGCTCGCTGCCATTGCTGAGGCCTCGTCGCTTGGCATGTGCAACTTTTGTAGGCAATGCGGTTGCCTTTGCAATCAGGTTTAGGGTTTAGGGTTATACTGTTCCTGTAACGGGTTCTATGAGGGTCTAGCTTAGGGCCTTGATAATCAGAATAGAGCTTTGGAGTATAGTATATAATAGTAGGAACTCAACAAGGAACCCGGAGGCACAGTTATTCAGGTCAGTTATCATGCTGAAGTTTAGAAGTTTAGACATTGTGCGGGACTGGGCATGCGGGGCAGGGGCCCCATCATGGGTTTAGGGCTTCTCGGTGTCCAGCCGCTTATAATATTATATCAACAATCTCAAACACAATTCTTTCCACATATTCAAATACCGACCTCGTCCAGTCATAGTACTATTCAGTTCTTCTTGATTCCAGCTGGCGTGCTTGTCGTACTACGTACCGGGAAGCGAACTAACCATACCCCTTTGCCACCGGGGTCATCAGACCAAGCACTGCTCCACGGTTCCCAAGTCAGACCCCCAGGTACTGACCAAAGGTTCGGGGGGAAGAGAGTGAGAGAGATAAATCCATGAATCTATCCCGAGACAGCTCATGTCATACCTCTGGAAGGAAGCTACCTACCTGCTCTGACCGGGATCAACCTCCTTTTTTCTGCGCTGCGGACTCAGCCCTGAATCCTCAGAAAGTTGTATAAACCTGCCACATTCGACGCATTCCAAACCCAAATCGCCTGTGTCTTATTCCTAATTGGGTACAGTCCCCCTTTTGAGGTCCTCAAATATAGTACCAGTACGGCACCCTTATAAAAAAGACCCCAAAAAGGGATCCGGATCTAGAGAACTACCCACTTGTTGGTATTCCCACCTCCGGGCCCCGGGCGCGAGCGCAACTCACTGAGCTCCCGCGGAATCAAAGCCCTTTGCCATAGCCGTGGGTCCTGAGCCGACCCGACGTAAAGGCTAACAACAATCCCAAACCCTCCAGGTACCTAATATAGGGCCTAAAGGGCCCTGGTACCCTATATAGTAGATAACTGGGGGGTGAGGGAATTATAAGGGGGGAGGCGCCGAGGGCGCCCTGGTACTTTGCATGCTTGGCTTAACCAGTGAAGGAAAACCGAGGTTTCAGCACGATATTCAGGGAAAAACTGCGTTCTAGCGCCTGCCAGAAATTAGTTTGAGTTGGAAAGATTTCACTCAGCTGTTTTCAATATTGTAGTGATCATCATCTTCGTCATCATCGCCATCACCACATCGTGTTTCACAATGTTGTGCGCTTGAAGTTTTGCCGGTACGGTGGCAGTCCCCAGTACTGGAAATATGGCCTGCTTTGTATGTGCTGCCATGATCGCCATCTCGGAGCTCCCCTGTTTCACGTCTAAGTCTGAGTGGTATTCCGCATTTGTCACGCAGGCTGCCTAGCAGCTGTGCGTCGGGTAGATATAGTCAACATGCATGTTTTGTCGGCGTCAGCGCCTTGTTCGGAATCGAATTGGGCGGTTGTTTTGTTGGCATGGCTGCTGCAAGCAAAGTGGCCGTGCCACGGGGAAATCCATGGAGTCCCGAAGCAAAATAAAAACACACCGAAAAACTTAAGTGTGCCTCAGAGCCGGAGCCGGAAAGTTGGAACCTTACACTAAAAACCTAAACCCTAAGACCCTCAGCCTTTAAACCCTAAAGCCCTCTTAGTAACTCATCTAGCAACCCCTGTAGCAGGCCTTATAGTAGGTGGCGGGCGCCAAGGGCGCCGTGTGTTACTTTCCAGGGTATTCTAGAATTCTCGGGACGTTTAGGATGATTCCATGGGGTTGGGGGGAGGGTGGGGGGACGATGATGTCGGTTCTGACGGTGACTAGGCCCAATCTGGGCCCAATTTGTACAACATGTTGCAGAAGGATGTTCTTACGTAAGTGTTTGACATGTCTGGCATAAGACGCACTGCTCCACGCATTCATGCCTTGTGCGAGCTGGAATTTTAGCATTTTCTTTGCGACAACGAAGTCATCAGTAACAAGTTCGGTGTCGTTTAGGGTTTAGGGTCAGGGTGGTCTAGGGTTTGGGACCACCAACCTAGCAGCCGAAACGCGGTATAGAGGCCACAAGTTTGGGTTTAAGAATGGTTTTAAGGGTCTGAAGTGTTGTAATTACGAATCACAACAGGGTATAGGGTTACATTACAGCATAGCGAGACTGGGCACTTCTAGGCTACAGTATCTTTGAACATCTTTACGTGTTCAGACCCCCTATTCGGGCCGAGAGCTGGGTTTCCGAGGTGCCAGGTTAGAGGAATTCCTAGCCCAGGGCTACTACAAGGGGTACTTGGAGGATCATGGGACTTAGTAAGTGGGGATATAACTAAGGTAACTATGGTTATATCTACTTTATAACCCTATTTAGGGTACTTATAACCCTACTTACTAAGTCCTCTGATCCTCTAAGTGCACGAAACCTAAAGGGGTTGCTGCAAGAGCCTTGAGAGTCTGGAGCCAGGAAGCGTCCTAAAGCCTGAACCCGAAGCACCTGAAGCTTCCCAGAGACTCCAATATTCCTCAACTAAGGAAATATTCCTTAAATTCTAGTAGGATCCTCAATATGATTTAAGGTATATTCCTCAATTAAGGGATATTGGAGTCTCTGGGTTCCTAGACCCCGAAGCCATCCGAAGCCCCTAGAATTATACACTCTGGATTAGGATCCCTTTTAGGGTCCTTTCTATAGGGTTGCCGTTCCATATTGGGGATGAAAAAATTGGACCCTAAGAACTACCCGCTTATTCACTATTAATATCACTTGCTCCGATTTCTTCGACCTCCCAACTTAAACCCTTTTTTGCAACAGGCCTCGTTGTCCAGCCCTCAACTCTGTAGTAGCTTGAGGGACGTTCTCGTTATCAACACACATTATTAAGGAGCCAGAGCAAATTCTGGGGCATGTGCGTCATCCGGTATCCGCAGAACCTGGCTGATTCGCTGTGCCCTCAAACCTAAACTGCAGAAAACTGGCTCAACGCATCCGCTGTCCTCGATTTCTCGGTTTACCTCAAGGAACTTCGTGTGTCGGTTACCGGATGTGTCCAGATGTGTCACGTGTGTTTGCTGCGGGATCGCCTCCAAGCATTCGTGCCGCGGCAGACACTTGAACAAGGTCTACCACCAATCTCATCTTCCAAGCTCTCCAGGATCAGCTCCACAATTGCTCTCACGCCATTCGGAGAATCCAGGCTGTAGCTTCTCGGGTCGGTTTCAGCACTCACTCTCGGACATGCCTAGGCGAGGTTCCTGGTACACGACGACTGCACTTTGGCGACAGGGGAGACGGCACGTATCACCATCTCAAAATCATTAGCTGCCCTTCGCACCAAGCTTAGGGTTTACGGGTTTAGGGGTTTCAGCACTCACTCTCGGACATGCCTAGGTTTAGGGGTTTAGGGTTTAAGGCTAGGCTGAAGACATGGCGGCCTGCTGAACCCGAAGCCACGCCCTTCCCGAACAGCCTCAACGACCCTCATGCGCTAAACCCGTTTTGAACCGGGTCTCTCTGAAGTGCCTCCAGCAGTATGAGCTAAACCTTGGACCCTAAATCTACTAGCGCCCAACTCCGAAATCCTGTAGCCTTCCTTCATATACAGTGAACCCCTCCCAGAATTACAAAAGAGCCGCCCGCAGGAAGACGAAGAGCAAGTGCTTGCAGGCCGCCTTTGCCTGGCCAAACTTGGCGCTTCGGCGCCCGCTCTCGGACATGCCAGTTTACGTAGGGTTTGGAGTTTAGGGGTTTAGGAGTTTAGGGTTTAGGGCTTAGGGTTCAGGCTTAAAGTCTTGGGTTTAGTTGAGACAAACCGCCGATGTTGGAAGTGAGCGGTCACTTGTGTCACCGGGCCTTGAGAAAGTCTGGGCAGGTGCACACGACCCGAGCTCCTTCAACGCGGGACACGAGTTATTTGTATTTCTTTTAAGGTTCAGGATGGTTCAAGGTATGCCGTAGAAAGAGAGAGGAGCATAGCCAGTGGTCTGGAAATCATGCGACAAGGGACATATCTCTGTTAGCCTGTTTTGGCTCTGAGCCGCAAAGCTCAACATCGGAAGGCTGGTGAAGATAGTTGTGCTTATTGGTGGCATTTAATGCCATTTAGTTCGGCTTTTCTGTATTGATCGTCAGGCACCCTCGTGTGTATATTGCCACCATTTGAGCGCTGCGACCTTGTAGGGAAGACTTCAAGACAAGCAAATGACAAAAGAGAACGTCCTATACGGACGTCATAGACATTGCCCGTGTGGCCGAGCACCTCGGTGCCGAACTCGGAATGTGCCCAGGGTCCATGGGGCGGGGGTGGGATTCAGCCAAGTAGCTCAGGTGTCTGATTTAGCTTGTCATCCCCGAACAGCATGAAGAGGAGGCTAGAAACCACAGACACGGATTTGACAGAGCAATAGCCAGCAGACACATTGACACCTATAGGGTAACGGAGTGTCTAGGAAGTAGGACAGGGTTTTGAGATTCTGAGGCTGGTCTATGTAAGATTGTGTCGTTACGATGGTCTCAGGCACACAGAGCTAAAGGTACAACCGACCATGACACAAATCTATTGATGTAAATTATGGCAACATCGCAGATCACCGATCTGCAAGCCCGAAAAACTGACAGCTGCACGCGGTCTGAGGACGAAGCGGTTGCCGTAATTTCGCCTCGCGCCGCAACCTGCACAGCTGGTGCTCGAAGACGGCAGTCACTCTGAATTGCCACCCATGGCGGGGACGACGTCTTCAGATGTTTTGACAAGAGGTCAGGCTAAGTGAAGAAGACATCAGGCCACACTGACATTCCAGCAATGGGGAGCAAAATGAAATTGTCCTGGTTTTGTTCCTCGACACAGCATTCCTGACCACCTTGTGCAGTATGTACCTTTGGGCATATGAGCCAACACTGATCCACTTAAGATTCTTGTCAACACACGTCTCAGACTTCTTCGTGACAGCGGCACAAAGTTGAAGCATCTCTCCATCTGGTTGCCACGAGACACTCTAGTGACTTCACCCTGCTTGTCTTCGGCCAAATCACCTAATTAATCTATGCTTCCGTCTAGACCTTCCTTTAACCCTAAATGTGTCCAAAGTTGAAAGCCCTAAACCCAACAACCCTGTGCCAGGTAGCCTCAAGATTGACGAGAAGCAGTCGGTGCTCTTTCGCCTCTATTGCAAGCACTGGGGAAGGTGGAGGTGGAAGACAAGGTCCCCTTGAAGACCAAACTCCGTCTCCCAGGCCAACATACCAAACTCTCCCTTCAACCGCACGTCGTCGGGCCGGCGAAGGTCAGGGAATCGGAAAATACTTGCGTCATCTTGCCTCGTCAGCCTGCGTGATGGACATTGGGACTCCTTCGCCTGAACCCCTGCATCTCAGTTTTCTTCTGACTTGCTTGCGCCTCCCTGAACTCCTGAGTGCTGCGCCCGACCAATGCGCTCGCAGACTCGCTTGCTCCTAAAGCTCTGCTGGTTCAGGGTCTTTACGTGTTCGGGTTCAGGGATTTGCGGTTATCTGTAAGTACGGCAACTGTAACCACATTGGCTGTTTGATTAATTATGACCCCACATCACCGTGCTCGATAAGTGTAACTGAGTCCGTAATTCTTCAGCGAGAGATTTGTGGATTTCTGGGATCTTTAGTACCCTCGTTGGGGACAGAAGTAACGGTGAGTACAGGTTACCGTACTTCGAGCTCTAGCACGCCAGATTCAAAGTAGGAGGTTGGTGTTGGGCCCGAAACGAAACCAAGGACGCGCAGAGTCGGAATGGATCGAACAAAGCCTACTATGAACACAAGGCTATCTCTTCGCTTGGCCAGATTTGACTGATTAAACCAATTAGGTCAGCAAGCCAACCGGTGGAGGCTCTATCCTACCTTCGCGTGGTGCTTTACGGTTTGCCAGCGCTCCTGGCCACTTTTCGAGGCTGCCTTCCAGGCATATGAACCCTGAAGAGGACTGGAAGACCTTGAAACCCATCGCAATATCATTAACCCCGACTTAACGTCCACCTACATGAGTCATTGGGCTAAGCAGCCGGCCGTGGCCCCAAACCCTCCGACCCCCTAGCCATGGCCCTTTGATGGTGATCACCACCTTCACCCTGACGGTCATCAAGGGCATGCAAGAGGAAACCCAAATGAGCCAGCAGGTTTCTGAAAAGACCAAAGTACACAAGCCCAGGACACCCGGCGGGGTGGGCAAGAATCGCTCCAGGCGCCCCTGTCCATGTCTCGAAGCCCAGCGTTTCCGCGCTTGGGGGCGCAGGGTTTTACGTGCTCGGGATTCTGAGGGGTATTTAGGGTGTACGCGCTCTAGCATTAAGTGGGCTCAGGGCAAAGCAGCTGAGTTGAGCTGTCGACCGAACTCGGAAGGAAACACCCCTTCTGGCCCCTTTGTTTTTTTTTATCAATAATGAATTACCTTTCTGTTTTGCATCAGGTCTCCATGGAAGTTAGCCAGAACATGCGTCATGCGGCAACCCACGCACTCCACTAAACCATCGGATCGAATTCGGTCCACAACGTCCTCAGCGTAGCGTTCGCGAACATGTAGTGAGGCTACGCACTGCCTACTGAAATCCGCACACCTCCGACTTCCCCACCCACAAGCCGCGAACTGTCCCAAACTGCGCACCCTGCAGACCCTGCACCTCTGCACCATGGTAGGAAGTTCTCCTGCAAGTTCTCACGCACGGATGCCCCACCCGCCAAGTTCTGATCGGCTAGTGGTGGCTAGTGGCCGCTAGCGACATATCTAAGACACAAGTGACAGTGATGCAGAACCAAGCGAAGGATGCAGCTCTGGCACAGACTTCGCGGGGGCACGCCTCGAATGACAAGAGATGTCAAAGGCAGCCCCCGCCCTAAAACCATAACTAGCTCACACCCTGAACACACCGAAATGTCTCAAATCCCTAAATCACTGCAGCCCGTCCTTCGCTTCGCAGGCGTAGAGTTTGCTGCCGCCTAAGCGGTTGGTCTGTGCGGAACTTGCGAGAATAGGGGGATATAGATAGAAAATACAGTAAGGATATAAGAATAGCAATAGTTACTAGCCAGTCAAATGTTGCTGGACCAAACGAGACAAGAGTTCAAAACCGTGCACACTGCACCGTGATCAATGCTGCGACTGAGGGGTGGGCACTAGTACGGCCCTTCGTCTTACGCCTGGCAGGGAGCAAGCGTTCGCGTCCTAGTGTAGGTTTCCAGATTCCCAGTTTAAACCACCGGTAGCAGGAACAGCAGCAAAAGGGGGACGAGTAGCAGCAGCAGGAGCAGTAGCTGTAGAAGTAGGAGTAGGAGTAGGATTCGGAGTCGTACTGCAACTAGAACTGGAACTAGAACTAGGACTAGGACGAGGACAAGGCCTAGGAGTGTTAGTAGTGGTAGGAGTAGTAGTAGTAGTAGTAGTAGTAGTAGTAGTGGTGGTAGTAGTAGTAGTAGTAGTAGTAGCAGAAGAAGAAGCAGTAGTAATAGCAACGGCAGTAGCAGTAGTACTATTAGTAGTAGTAGTAGTAGTAGTAGTAGTAGTAGTAGTAGTAGTAATAGTAGTAGTAGTAGTAGTAGTAGCAGCAGTAGTAGTAGTACTAGTAGCAGCAGCAGTAGCAGCAGTAGCAGCAGTAGTAATAGTAGTAGTAGTAGTAGTAGTAGTAGCAGCAGTAGTAGTAGTAGTAGTAGTAGTCGTAGTAGTAGTAGTAGTAGTAGTAGTCGTCGTAGTAGTAGTAGTGGTAGTAGTGGTAGTGGTAGTAGTAGTAGTAGTAGTCGTCGTCGTCGTCGTCGTAGTAGTAGTAGTAGTAGTTGTTGTTGTTGTTGTAGTAGTAGCAGTAGTAGTAGTAGTAATAGTAG
>CAJNDV010031575.1:80249-90871 GCA_905221635.1 Symbiodinium sp. CCMP2456
ACTACTACTTCTTCTACTACTACTGCTTCTACTGCTACTGCTACTGCTACTGCTACTGCTACTGCTACTGCTACTGCTACTGCTACTGCTACTGCTACTGCTACTGCTACTGCTACTGCTACTGCGACTACTGCTATCATTGCAGTAGCAGTAGCAGTAGCAGCAGCAGCAGCAGCAGCAGCAGCAGCAGCAGCAGCAGTTGTAGTTAGTAGTTCGTAGATCTTGGTACTTCGTAGTTTGTAGTTAGTAGTTGGTAGCCAGTAGCTAATAATTAACAACAAAACGAGTAGATAGTAGTTCGCTTCACGTATTGGTAACATTTGGGAACCCGGGACCGATGGCTGTGCTCAGGGTAAACATAGGCTTTGCTTCGCACCTTCATCGTAGCGCGGTAGGGTTCATCCCAATCGGGGCCCCTCACTTTCAGACTACAGTACCCATGAAAATCTAGGTGAAACGGACATGGGTCTGCTCGGCCTTGGCGTCACTGGCTCGGAAGCACCTTGCATTGTGCATCTCTGCCCCACCTCGACTTCCTGCTGCCCCGAAACCCGCATCTTACGCTTCACCCTGAACCCTACCCTTCCTGAAGATACAGGAACACTTGACAGCCAAAGACCAATCCTACCCACAGCCCCTCGTTTTGCCACATGACTCTTGACCTCTGGAACCGACCAAACACTTTGGTTCAGAACCAGCCCCGCATGAACCCATGAGCCGTACACATCTCAGCCTGGAAGCCCTCCATGAACACGTGAATCCGCCTCACACCCCAGGCGAAAACTCCTACGTTTTACATCTGGACTTGGTGAATCTACCTAAACCCTCAGCCCTAGACCCCCAGACCCAGAAGCCCAGAGACACAACACACCGCGTAGGCACCTGGTGCGTCGTCTCTACCGGCCTCGTTCCTGCAAGCGCTGAGTAGCACTTTGGATCAATTAGGGTTTAGGGTTTAGGGTTTAGGGTTTAGGATTAGTTAGAACTGAAAAGGGGCCTAAGACATGAGTTTAGGGTTGAGGATTGCCTGCCTTGGTCTTGGTGAGATCAGTCTGAAATTGTGGATGGTATCATTTGCATGGAGTGTCTCGAGTTTCTTTTGCTGCTTCCGTGGTGAGTCGTAGCTTGTTGCTGCTGGTGTGGCTCACGGTTATGCCTTTATCCGCATCGAAGCACGTATCGTACGGATTTGCAACGACGACAACGACGACCACCATTGCACAGTACGACGGCTAGCCTGCCAGGAAACTGCGGATATCTGCCATGAGTGAACAGTTGAGAGTTGCCACCAATGCTGACACCTTGCGGCTTTGTGGTCACAAGCACGAGATAACTAGCAGCATACCCCCGCCCCAAACCTGCTTGGCTTGTAATACTTGTAAAACCTGGGTCCTTTGATTTCAGATTGTTCCCCCATTCGTATCGAAAGAAACACCCTTTATGTTGCTCAAAACCTTGAAACCCTTAACCCTGAACCCTTCTAGATCCCTTAACACGACCCCTGAAAGGAATGCCTTAAATGAAGCCAAAAAGAATCCCACGTTCGAAGATGCTCAGCGGCGCCGACTGTTCAACGTGAGCCAGCCGCCATAAGTCAGGACATGGCGAGCTGGGTGAAACTTCGACGGTCCGGGGCGGAGCGCCAACCCTGGCCCCAGAGAGCCCAATGCCCCCCCCCCCCTCAATGGAGCAATCTGATTCGGGGATCCTGGGGCCTTGGATTTGTGGAGTTTAGGGTTTGGGGTTCAGGGTTTAGGGTTTGGGGTGTACGGTGCCTTCAGACTCTCTGAGAGTCTGATGTGAAGAGTATTGGGCTCTCCGGGCCAGCTTTCGGAAGGTGCACCTGTCGATGACTTTAGGGAAGCTGCAGACCACACACCTTCGCCACAACAACCATCTTCGTTATTCTTTCGAAGCCTAATGTACGGGCCTGAATAACTACAGTACCAATACTATTTTGGGAGGCTCCTTATTATACTTAATGGGCCCCAAGACCCTATTCTAAGTATCAAGGCCCCTATTAGGCGTCCAACCGCAAACTGAAGCAAAAGGATCCATGCGAAAAGCTTGCGGATGCTGTTCAGCTTCCCTTACGCTGGTCAAGACTCTGCACATGGCGGCTGCTCTAGATTATGGTCCCTCCCCGGCAGTCGTTCGCTCTAGAAATGCACCAGTCTAGACAACAAGGGACCATAATTTAAAAGCATCTCCCAAGACTTGCACTTGGGAGTTGCAGACTTTTCGAACCTGGCAGCTGGCATTGAAGCCCTTTTTAGCCCTAAACCCTACATAAGCCCCCTCTCGCCTTGCATCAGCACCTCTAGGCAGAGGTCCTCCCCTCAGGCCCTGCCTCCAAGACTCGGCCCAGGGGGGGATCCTATCTTTTTGGGTGGTTTTGGAAGGTCTTTTTTGAATTAATGGCCTTACCGCACCTGTCCTATAATAGCTTCTTGCAGCCGTACCGTAACCCGAAGCTATCTGGACTCTCCTGCCTGAACCCAAGGCCCAGCCAGCCAGACTTTACGGGAGCGCCACAAGTTGGACCTGATTTCGAGGCCCCGTGTGGCAAACCTCCTCCACGTGCCCTCAGGGCAGGTGTTGGAGGCATCAAACGCTTATCCTTCTTCGGGAGGGTCCCCTCGTCAGGGTTGCGGGTCGAGAGCTTAGGGTGAGTTAAGGGCTTCGGGTTCTTTCTGCTGGGACGTTCCCTTCTTCAAGCGCTCGAGGGGTCCAAATAACAATGCATGACGGTCCTGAGCGAACCTACAGGGTCTCTTTCCCGAAACAAGCAAACTTTTACCGTTGTGCGTTTTCAAACATTCTCCTTATTTGGGCCCCTGTGGCGCTTCTAGTGGTCTCAGTGTGCATGTGGCACATCATACTCTGCCCATCCAACCCTCCACAGATGCGTTGCACGCACAAACTTCCTGATTGCGGACGATTTCTGGGTAGCTGCGTGCCCTAAAGCAATTCAGTTTGGTGCTCTTTTCAGTGGCCTTGCCAACATCAGGTGCTCGGCACGAGTCCACTTGAGCGCCTGTCCAGTTGAGGAGTGAGGCGTGAGTTTCCGGAAAAGGTCCGTGGGTCCATTCCGAGTGACTCTTGACAACGAGCTTGTACGACTGCTGCATGCCATGGACGCTGAACGATGACTTGTCCCGTAATTGAACCCTGCCATCTCTTCAGGACAGCAAAGCCTTCAGCATGGCACTTCGTTCCCTAGTAGCAGTACTAGTACAAGTAGTTAGTAGTAGTCGTCGTCGTCGTCGTCGTCGTCGTTGCAATGGTATCCGTCGTCGTCGTCGTCGTAACAGTTAAGTTATAGTATACTACTACAACGACTAGGACGACGACTACTGTTACTACATTCCTATCTGCTACCTACCTGCTGCCTACTTCCTGCTTCCTACTGCCTAGTACTTGGTACCTACTACCAACTACTAACTACCTACTACCTACGACCTACTCCAAGTAGTTCGAGCCGAGTGGTAGTAAAAGCAATCCGCGGCGACAGCCCTCGTCATCACAAAACAACAACAGCAGCAGGAAGTGCAAACACAGCAGCACCAACGCCGCCACGACTCTGGTTACACGCTCTTCAACTTACTAGTAGAAGACACTATGATAACAAGGGCAACACTCCGGATAGTAGCGGCATACTTGGCTTCAGTCTGCTGCTACTGGCAAATACTGTAAGTTCCCGCATAGTTAGGGTTTTGGGCTCCTTTGTGTAATGTTGGTAACTATCTAGGCTTCTATATTAAGCACACCCAGAACAGCCAGCCTCTAGTCTAGTGGCCCGACATGAGGACGGCCGTGGTGGCGGACGCGCAGACCGTGTTCTGCTGCTCGTCGGTCTCCAAGCCTGAAAACTGGACCTTTGCCGGGTTTAGGGCCTTTTAGGGCTAAAGGTTAAGGGTGCAGACCCTATACCACGGCTGTGGTTTTAGGGCCTTTTAGGGTTTGGGATAGGACTGATTTGGGTTGAAGGGCCGCAATCAAGAGGCCAGACCGGTGCTGACAGATGTGACTTCTTGATGCAAGGGTTCAGGATGAGCTTTCCTCCCATGTAGCCCGAGAAAAACAGGAAATCTGAATCTTCGCCCGAAAGCATCCAGGCTCTAAGCAGAGAGCCTTGATGATTCCTGTGTTCGCAGCATGGAACTTCTTCCTCCATATCCTGGCAGGACAACGCATACTCTCAGCACGAACCTAGTCCTGACGCAGCTGCGCTCAACAAGAGACCGGAGATGAAACCCTTGCCAAGCTTTAAAGCTCCGTAATCTTGCGCTGTATCACACTTCACTTCTCTACAGCAATCGCTGAAGCCCGGCGAGAACATCGAGGCATCATGTCGAACATCTCGTACTGGCGTCCTCGTCGCCCCAGCTTGGTCTTGACCCGCGAACTTAAGGAACGTAGCCTGCCGTCAAAGGCTCTGTGCTCTTGGGGCGAACACGAGATCAGAACCGAGGACACGTTAACATCGGGGCCTTAATAATTACTTATACTATTTTGGGGGGTTCCTTAAAATAATTAAAGGCAGGATGCTATATTCCAAAAACCCTGTTCTAATTACGAACTCCCCTTTTCAGCATGGGCTTGGATTGTGTGCCAGCGAACACACCTCAACAGCAGGGCCTTCTCGTTTTCCCCTACAGTACTCTCTGTGCTTCTGTGTACTGAGCTTTAGACTGGTCATTGGCACGGTCAAGGCCTCAAAAGCAACAACCAAACACACCCTAGACCCAGGCCCTTAATTTGGGACCATTTACCCCAATCTGAGGGTACTTGGAGGGTCCTGGACTCCGAAGCCGTCTTTTTTGCCTCCGAAGCCCTCTACGGTTTAGGGTTGAACCAGACCTCGAAACCGCAAGCGTTCATCCTAAACCTGGCCTTGCTTATCTGCAACAGCTCGCACACCGTGGCCGTCTGGATCGTCAACGGCGATCTGTACCTCTGTGCCCCAGTGTCCCATTAACAATAATGGACACCTTTCTTGCTACTTGTCAGTTTCAAAAATGAAAAGGGCAAAAGGGTACTACTTGGGGGACCTAGGTACGGCTCAGGCGTGGTCAATGTCTCCCGATCCACGATCGTCGGCGCCTGAGCTCGACCTGTGCACCGGGCTGCATGGGAGCATCCATTCGGAGGTTTCACAAAACAGGGTGTGCGATATTTATGGGCCAATTTTTTGAAATATATGACTAGGGTCCCCAGTTGTCTAGAACTGTGGCAACTAGACCTCTGTGTCGTCGTCATTGCCGTGGCTCATATGGCGTCAGTGCTGATGTCGGAAACAATTCTGCCGATGACGATGGCATTACGGGCGAATTTGATAAGCATGGTATGGTTGCTGGTGGTGGTGGTGGTGGTGGTGGGGGTGGTGGGGGTGGGGGTGGGGGTAGGGGTGGGAGTGGCGGTGGCGGCGGTGGTGGTGGTGGTGACTGTGGCGGCGGGGTGGCGGTGTTGGTGGTGCTGGATTGCTGTTGTACCTTTTGCTCATGCTTCTGATGTTGTTGCTCCTGCTGCTGCTGCGTCTGCTAGTGATAGTTCTGGAGCCGGTGCTGGTGCTGTTGCTGTTAAAGCTGCTGTTGTGGCTGATGCTGCCGCTGCGCTGCAGCAGCAAAAAGTGCTGGTGGTTGCTGTTGCTGGTGCCGGTGTTTGCTGTCGCTGTTGCTGTTGCGGTTGTGGTTACCGTAGCCGCTGCGGTAGTCGTTGGTGCTGTCGGTGCTGTCGTGGTGGTGGTTGTTGTTGTCGTCGTCGCTGCTGCTGCTGCTGCTGCTGTTGTTGTTGTTGTTGTTGTCGCTCCTGCTGTCGTTGTCGTCTCGTCGTCGTCGTCGTCGTGGTGGTGGTGGTGGTGGTGGTGGGGGTGGGGGTGGCGGTGGCGGTGGCGGCGGCGGCGGTGGTTTGTGGTTGTTGTTGTGGTTGTTGTCGTCGTCGCTATCGTCGTTAGTGCTGTTGGCAGGGTTGGTTGCGGTCTCGGCCAACCAAATAAACAAATGCAGCTCAACTCCGGAGACCAATGCAAAATTCCGCGCCTGCTCCTTCCGCGGTCATGATTCTGTCGCCGTTCTCCTGGGATCAACTCTCTCACTCAAGGAACGCACAGGTCCTGAACATCCGAGAAAGAAGGTGTCGCTATGCAACCCAATGCCTGTAGAAATGACGCCGGCTCCCTAAACCAAATGGACTCTAGTGCAAAAAGCGGTGGTCAACCTCTCATCATCACTTTTCTGCCTAACTTACGGACAGCCTCGAGCCGAGCTGAATTTGCCGCTTGGGCACATCCAGAAGCTGTAGCCGACCAGAACACTTGATCCACGCATACTCGGCGACCTTTTGGGGCTTGTGGAGGCTTTGGAGGCATCGCAACTTAGCTGCCCAGTACCCTGGCCCAAAAAAGTTTAAACTTTTCTTTTAGTCGGGGTTTAATATACCAAAAAGTTTAAAGTTTACGCATTGGGCTCCTAAGGCAATTGAGTCGGGGCGATGGTTCAGTGCATTCAGCGCAGCTCGTAATGCCCTGGCGATGAGTGTTTGCGTGAGTTCCAACTCAGTTGGCTGCTCAGCCTAAACCTAAACGTGGGGTACGACATGCGATAGGGATGCTGTGAGTACTCCCCCCGTTTAGGTTGTGTAAGTTTTGTAAACAGCGAGGTGGGACCCACGCACGGTTTTTGACCATGGACCTAACTTTAGCATTGCTCATAATAGATGATCTCACCCGAGCGTATTGGATCCACTAACCCCGGCTTATCTCCAGAAGGCCATGGCATCTGATTGGGAGATCAGCTTTGAAGTTCGGGGCCGAAGCTCCTGCACTCTACAAGCCTTTTGTCGGATTATCCACCACGGCAGGGCGCGAAAAAGAGCTCAACGCCCTCCCTGTTGCCTTCACCGCAACGCCCCGGCCCTGCAAGCAACAGACTCTGAAAGCCCAGAAGACCCCGAATGCTGACACCCCGCAATAGTCCCAGCAATCACCCGCCTGCCCCATGGTGCAAATTACCACACCGGGCATGTGGTCCTGTAGGTGGGATGCCGCACCTGAAAGCATGCTTCGGGATTTATGGTGGGCTCTGACGGTTTGTGCAACAACAGATTAACTTCAGGCTTCAAAACAGTTCCGTCATCTACGTCATATGAAGCATCAGCCGGCCCTGGTACTGGCATGGCCGCATGATTTCCGTTCGAACCCTGCAGCGTTTACGCATTGCAGGCAAGGCGCATATTTCCTGGATGGCACCCTTACCTAAGTCCTTGATTATGTCGAGGTTTTGCAAGTGGAAAGAAATCAGCATGTTCTGGACCTCGTTCTTCAGTACCTGCCAGGTCAACGGGAGGATGGGAGGCTGTCAGACGTTAGATGCCGCGGGGCTTGTCGACAGCCAGTGTGACGAAGACCGCGCGATTCGAAATTGATAGCAGAACCCACATCACGGACCATGTTGGAACATGTTTGAGGGTAGCTTACATTGCCTCAATAACCCCTATTACTAGCAAGCAAGACATGCACAATCGCCAGCATGTCCTTGCAATACATTAAAGTGATGCTCAAAAAACATGAATCACGAAAAACGACTGTTGCGAGAGTGAAACTCGCTTCCATACTTATGAGCTATATCTACGACAGCATGGGACAAATCGACATGGAGCGAACTATCGTGTTCAGATGTACATAGGTACAGAGAGGTGCAGGATAGGGGTGGTAGGTCTTCACTGGAGCGGTGTAGCGACAACAAGCGACCAAAGCAACAATGCTTCTGAGGAGCTCTGTAATGAATTGAGCACCCACCAGGATCAAAGGTGACCAAACAAATCGGAAAGAACACAGCAACACGGAGAGACCGACAGAAATGGATTGAAGGCACACAAACACAAACACGCTTGCCGTCCGTGCGAACATGAGGTCGCTCCCCGGGGCTCTCTGACTAACTCTGCTGGGATAGTCCTAATAATCTTTACATTGGGGGTCATTTTTCGAGGGATTTCCCCTCTGGCTCTGCAACTCTCATCCATCACTGAGTTCCTGGCGTCCGGAAGTTTCTCCATGAGGTTTGTCTCTTTTGCTAAGATGCGCCGGCGCTCGAACAGGTGTGCCTTGGGCAAAGCGATTGATGGATGCTCTGCGTAGCAACACATTTCGTCTTAGTAATATCGAAACTCCAATCAGGCCAGCATGTGTCCCGAAGCAAGGTGCCCATACGTTAGCTGGGAAGTACGTCTCACAACTACAAGGCCCGTCACAGTCCCGTGAGTACTACGAAGCAGAGAGCCCTGCAGCAGGAACGAGGCACCCTCCGACTGGGGTGGCGTTGAGCCACCGATGCTTGTCACCCATGATCTCGACTTGTCAAGCATCCCGAGCAATTGTCAGAAAGATGGTGGCACGGTGCCGCGTTTGAATTGCGTTCAAGCTCGAACTAGACCCAAGAGTGATTAGGGATGAATTCCTGAAGCTGCACCTGCGACACCAGAGCCACGAGGACTTCCGGAAACCAGGAAGCCTCTAGACATCCGACCCTTCTGGGCTTCAGGGAGGTACGTGTTGTCAGAGATTCCAAGTTGCCTAAGCTAGGGAATCCAAACCGGACCGACAGCCCATGTCCGCTGTGCCAGTCTGGGTGCCAAGAAGGCCTTGACACGCTGCTCTAGCGGCTTGGCTGCCTCAAACCTGCACGGCTTTGGGTTTTTTCAAGGCTTAGGGTTTAGGGTTTAAGGGTTTGCCCCACTACCTCTCCCAGATTTCAATCCGCAGGGTCTCTCTTTCGCCTCTCTTCTTCGGGGCATGCTCGTCTATGCAACTATCGTTGCCTTGTAGTCAAGTATTAGCCCTAAGCAAAGGTGAAGATTCTCGGGCGATGGATTCATTGTTGCCCCGTGTGCTTGGTCATGGACTCTCAGTTTCCATGTTACTGCTGCTGGGGTTCACTGACTCCGGGGTGTGCCAGAGAAAACGAGATGCCGCATTGCTGCACAGGGCCTACCTTTCTGTCAACATGTTCAGAATCTACCTCCTCTGCAAAGGGTTCTCAGGTACTGGCAACACTGGGGGTCCTTGGCTACAAGATTGAACCAATCGAGGCTCGAAAAGAGGATTTAGGTTGAAACACGGAAAAGGGTGCGAGGGAGGTTGCAGGCTTCGTCGGTTGGAGCCGGTAATTGCGCCGTGCGCACACGATTGCGAGCCCGCTTCCCCGTCCCCCTGTGCCTATTGAGATACATCCGAACAAAGAACATCTCGTCGTTGAAGCTGCGACCCCGCTCAAAGATCTTGAAGTAGGCCTGCCAGAGCCGTGCCAGAGTCAAAAGCTTCCACCGCACTTGGTACGGCTGCTGGCATCATCGGTTAGTGTGGTGTTGGTGCTCCTGCCCAATGGAATCGGATCCTTCGGCGTTCGAACTCATGTCTCAGCTGCTTTTCGATTTGCTCCGAGGGCTTAGAATTTCCTGCACCATGCCTGCGCCACACCGCTACGTGTTACCCCCCGTTCTCAGCCTGTGTCAACGATGCAACGGATACGGCAAAGGCGGAGAGCGCAAAGAACATGAAGAGCAACACAAAGATCCGCTCCGGAAAGTTCACCTAAGAAGGCACCGAAACGTCACCCTGTGTTAGCATTTGCCGTGATCAGCACGGCAACGGCAGAATGCATCCGAAGGTATCGTTTACCAAGAATGCATGCTTGGAGTCACAAAACCCCTGCAGCCGTCGAACGAGCTCTGAGGCGTAGAGTTCGAACAGTAAGCCGGAAGACACCCCGAACTCCTGAACCCAAACTTCAAGATGAGAAACCCCAACCCCCCAAAAACCTTAGCGTCCTAGATCAAAACCAGAAATCTCAGGCCCTAAACCCTAAAAACCGAAAACAGTCATCTCACCTCTCCGAACATGTATCTACTGCAGGGACCCTAAGACCTAGAAAGATAACGACGGCTTTGGGGTATGTTACGCTACTTTTCTCCAGATTATTCAGACCTGCTTACAAATACATACAACAGTACATACATACATACATACATACATACATACATACATACATACATACATACATACATACATACATACATACATATATATATATATATATATATATTATTTGTTTATTTATTTACAAAAAACATATGCACATCAGACCACTCATGTGCTTGTTTATTTACTTTGCAGCCGGAGGAGCCGGGGTTACCTCCGCAGGCATCGTCCGCATCACCCCGAGCGTCCAATAAAAGCAAAAGATGTACTGTTCCTCCATCCTTGGCGGTTCAGGGTTGCGGGTGCTTGGAAATTAGAGCGAACTGGCTCTGATTTTGAGGTTTTGTTGGAGCCTGGGGGCTTTGCCTCTCGTATCTTTGAGTGTGTCTTGCAAGTTGGGATTTGCACACTGCTTCTTCTGCTGCCGGCGAAGCTACGCCCGGCCTTATTCCCGTCACCCTTATACCATACCCCTAAACCCCTAGCCCTAAAGCTTAAGCCTTTTGCATCCAGGAGCCTTAAACCCCCAAACCCTACTCGTGCCTGAGCGCTTCAGGGATCGAAGCCGTTGAGGAGTCTTGGGTGTCCGGATTTCGGAGCTAGGCTCTTCTCCATGGGGCCTTAGAATAGGGTTTTGGGTTTAGGG
>CAJNDV010031576.1:0-11090 GCA_905221635.1 Symbiodinium sp. CCMP2456
CAGCAGTAGCAGTAGTAATAGTAGTGGCAACAATAGCAACAGCAGTCGTAGGAGCGGCAGCAGTGGCAGCAAACAACAACAGCAACAGCAACAGCAACAGCAGCAGCAACAGCAACAGCAACAGCGACAACGACAACGACAACGACAACGACAACGACAACGACAACGACAACAACAACAACAACAACAAGAACAACTGCTACAACAACAACAACTGCTACAACAACTGGTAGTTACTACTACTACTACTACTACTACTGCTACTGCTACGGCTACTACTACTACTACTACTACTACTACTACTACTACTACTAGCACTACTACTGCTACTGCTACTACTACTAGTACTACTACTACTACTACTACTACTACTACTACTACTATTTTTACTATAGTACCGCCACCACCACCACCACCACCACCACTACGACTACGACTACTACTACCACCGCCACCACGACGACTACTACTACTGCTACTGCTACTACTACTACTACTACTACTACAGTAGCCCCAGGAGATCCCCCCTTGCCCCGTGTGTGAGGACCGATTTCCACTGGCGCCCGATCCTGCTCGAAATCTGTTCGTCCTTACCTTTGCTATTCCTGTTTGGCATGAGCAGCTTGGCCAAAGGTGTGCAATGTGACGTCGGTTCTTGTGATGAAGTCCGAAGCCCGAAGCACGACTCCCCGTCGCTCTAAGCCCTAAGCACTGGGCTTTGCTGGTGCACCCATTCCACACCAAAGCATGCAACAACAACACGTCACCAAGAAATCTTTTTGATGTACAGCGCTCCCGTTGTTGAGAGAGCCCTCTGCAATCTAGGTTGGAGTTGCGGAGGCCGCACCATTACAAGCAATAAGAGTAGTATTGATAGTAATGCTACGTAGAAGCAGCCCTTCGTCCTCCAGCGCTGCAGCTAGCAAGAAGATTAGTTTAGCAGGGCCTGCAGGGGGCCACGTATAGCATCAACACTATTGCTGGTTTTGTTGGTATGGTCAGCGGCAGCCTGCGCATGCAGCAATGTCTTGACCAAGTCCGAAGCGTTGCACGGCAGGTCTTGGAAAGAGTTGGTTGATTTGGGGAGAAGCACCAAGAGTTGTGTTTACATTCCCGATGTTGTGAAAGCGTCAAGGCGCCGCACGAAGCTCCAATACGCTCCAATCCTCTGAGTCCCCAGCTGAAGCTCAGGTATGCGACTTTTTGCCAAGGGGGCTGCACTTACCGAGCGTCTTGTCGCAGCAGAATGCACTGTTTGGCAGCAAGGGTGTTCACATCATACGTCAATCACAGCTTGTTCTGGGCAGTGTGCCCGAATAGCTCCAAAGCCCCGACTTGCCGACTTGCTCTTCAAGGCTCCTGTGGGACGCATGGGAGTTTTGGGTCTTACATGTTGGCATCGCTGCCATTTCGCAGTACCGGGTGCGATTGAATGCCTGTGGCAAATTCTTGTGCATAGATGCATTCAAAATCTACGATGAAGCCGCCTGCACACGGAGTTGTGAGAAGCTCACTCCTTGATGTCTTTTCTTGAGCATGGCCAAAGCCCTGGATCTCCTAGGAAGTGTCGGGCTGTTCCCGCGTTTGTGAACCAGATTCCGACCACACACTGGATCGACGTTCATCGCCAGTATCTTGTGACCTTCATCACAGCGCCTCACCTGCATCCACCCTGTTATTAAGGGCCAATGTGGCCGTTTGTGGAGTGCGATCATGGCATGGCAATCGCCGCTTGTTTGGAGGGCTGTTGAGTGTTTTCGATCTGTTTGCCATTTGACTCAGAGGGTATGCTTCTCTCACAGCATTGGGCGCTGAGCAGCTACCTGAGTACGAATAAGCAGGTTGTTCACTGGGAGTTGGGGAATTTGCGCCTGGTTGCAAGCAGTCGTCCTCCCCACACAGCTCACGTACGCCTGACTTTGGTAACTTAGCTCTCCTAGCTCCTGGGCAGCACGAGGCAGTCAAAACGACACCATCTCAGGGAGTCTCGGAGCATTTTGCTCCTTCGAGCAAGACTTGAAACAATGACGGAACAGAGAGCCCGCACAACTCTGGCATGTACGTTTTTCCCTTTGGACTGCCCCAGGCCGGGGTTAGGCTATTCCTGGCGATTCCTCCTGACATGTACATCTGCCGAACCCCTAGAAGTAGTGGCCCAAGCAATATCGCTTCGAGGCCGGGTTGGTGTGGGGAGGAGAATTTTCAGCTTCAGCGGGCTCACTGACGTCCCCGTTCATGGCACCGTTCCTTGCAGCCGAAGCCTTGCCTGCAGCCGGGGCTTCAGGACAGCTCCGCAGGGTTCTTTGTGCGGGAGGTGAAAATCTCGCAAGAGCTGCTGCCTGGACAGATTAGATGACAAGCCGCAACTTCATACCCTTATAAAGGTCTTCCTGCAAAACCTAAGCTCCAAGCAGCCGAGCCTGGCGTGGCACCTGCCTTAGGCAGTTGAAGGGGAACTTCGCTTGAGGTCTCAGAGGATTTGGTTCGAAGGCATCGGGTCAAGAGCGTTGCGCCTTCGAGTTCGTTCCAGGCGACTGCAAGGTATCAGCCTTGATCCCGGAAACTGGGCAACCTGAAGTTATCTACGCCCTAAAGAGGTTCAACACCCCGACCCTCGGACAATGAGTTTCACAGGTTCCTGAAGCAGTTCATCATCGTTGCTGGCTTGCTGTCTGGCATCTTCGGTGCCCTCTCCCGGCTGTATTTGTCCTGACCACTTTGGGCTCGCGGCAGGCTTTGGGGTCTCTGGTTCAAAAGCCGTAGGGCTTTGCGACTGTTGAACAAACACCACATGCAAAGCATTGGCAGATGCCCGAGGAAGCAGTCTGCGCTCATAGGTCTTTGCCCTGCACGAGGTCGAAGGTGAGTTTCTCAAAGCAGGGATTGGAAGAAGCTCCCTCGCTTGTTTTGCCAACACGATTCGCTTTAAAATTCTTTGAAGTCTGGAGGTCTCACAGCTCAGGGTTTAGGGTTTAGGGTTTAGGGCTTAGGGTTTAGGGTTTAGGGTTTAGGGTTTAGAGGACTCCGACTCCCTTCACTGCAATTTTCAGGACGGAGCAGAAGTCAGCTCGCTAGAAGGGGTTCTTTGGTCTAGAGTCTGGAGATTTCTTGAAATCTGGAACAGCAGCGAACGCCAAGGCCGCTGCCCCTTAACAGTGCTTTTTCGGACTTCTCAAGGGGTCGATAGGTTGGGGTTGGATGGTGGTTCTCACTCGTCGGACCTGGGCTGGCTTAGCAATCCCTTGAGCGGAAGCTGGCCTCCCTTCGTAGCAAGAGTCCCCGGACCTGCAGCACGCAACCGCAGTTGTAAACCCAACAAAACCTGCTGGCTTTAGGCTTTCAGGTTCGAGCTTAACTTAAAGCCCAAGGTTCAAGTTCATGTCGTTGCACTCGGTATGGGAGCCATCGGCAAATGACATTTCAGTTCGCACAGAGAGCCTGCATCCTCCAGGCCCCAGCACGTTTCGATGTTTTCTCCGGCAGGAATTCCGAGGCCTCTTGTAGTGAATCTGAGAATCTCAAGAATTCCGAGTAAATCCTCAAGCTGATTGCTAGGGTCTGCTCGAGACCCTGTGCCTGGTGACGAATCGTCCGGTACAGTACCTGGCCGCCTCTCCCTTTCCCATCCTGGACGATGGAAGGACGAGTGCATGCCAAAGAGCTGTCCGTTCAGATGCATTTCATTGCGAAGGGACGGTCGCGGCCTCCGGGTTTTTGGGCTCTGAAGAAGTTCCCAATCCCCGGCTGACGGTTGCGCCATGTCTCGAACAATTCCCGGGGGGGATTGTCCACACTCTGAACCCGACACTGGATTGGCCGAAACCTTCGGCACGGCTTGAACCCCACATCCAAACCCGAAACTGCGAACACCGAGAATGCCGTATCCGGTGGCCCGGGTAACACACACATGCCATTGTGTTCACATGCGCTGCCTCAACCGTCCGCCCTGTGCAATGTCGTGAACTCACACTCTCAAGCAACCCCGACCCTAAACCTGCAGAAAGGCCCGACGGATGTGAAGCCTGAATCAGGGCACGGGATGCAGCAGCGAGAATCGCAAGGCCGCGTACCTTTTAGTCCAGAACACTCCGCAGGACTGAAAAGCGGATTCTAGGCATCTCATCGCTAGCACCGATTATCCCAGCCCAAGCCTTGAATTCTGAGTACGGACTCAGAAAGTCCAAAATTCGTGTCCTAGGAGTCTCGGCTTCAGACACAGGGGGGAACGACTTTTGAGCATTTTCTGCGCTGGTTCACTGCACCCGTGGAGCGTCTGGTTCCATGCAGGGGGCGTTTTAAACAGCTTTTGAAGGAACCTGAGCCTGCGAAAGAGCAGCGATTGCCCTGATTAAAACTTGCAGCTTGCAGTTCATTCCCAGCACTTAACTTAACCATAAAGAAGAGACTCTCAGCTTGGGTTCCTTCCGTGCTGAAACCCATTGTCTGCCTCATCCTGCAATGAAAATAAATGCCCAAGCCGAAGCCATGCGATTCAACATTTGCACTACAGGGCTCCGTGTCGCTGACGAGCCCAGAAAGTCTCAAAGCGACTCCGATCCCGCGAGCCCTCTGAAAGCTTGGTGGCACGCTTGATGCAATGAACCCCTCATCCCGTGACTGCGGCCCTCGCCGTGATTGAACCTGGAATCGGGTGTTCTGGCGCACCTGAGGGCAGGGGATGGCAGGGGTGTAGGACTGGGCGGCACAACTCCCAAGCCCACATCTTCTCCTCAGAAGCCCTTGTGCAATGGGCATAGAAGAGTTAAACAGGTCTTGCAGCGCACAAACATGACACTCTGTAAACCCTAAAGCTTATGATTCTAGCTGAAAAAGCGACAGGTTGCACAGCACAGTGTTCGACTGGAGTGGGCTGCTCCGGAGCATTCTGGCGGAGCGACGGTGGAGGGCTATCAGGCGGTGTAGAGTGTCGCGCCTTCAGCCTCGTCCTAGATTTTCCGGCTTTCTGCAAACTGACGGGCTGCAAAAATTGGTGCAGTTGAACCCATCACGTTCGAACCTCCTACAATACGCTTGAACTTTTCACTGACATCTTCCAGTTTGACACGGAAAGTCTGCGGTTTACGCGGCGATTAAGGTGAGAATGCTGCAATCGGGTTCTTTGTGCGGCGCACCGTCCAGCGGGTCCTCGACTCTTAGATGCTAGCGAGGGAGAGGAGATTCGGAGCCGGAGCGGAGGTAGAGTTGCTGCTGGCAGCTGGGACGCAGCTTGCGCGGCTGGAGGCCAGAACCTGACCTTAGAGTCTTAAAGCAGAACACCTTGCCATCAGCTTCTCCAGACGGGACTTCTAGTTTATGAGAAGTTCGCAACGCATGCTTGCCATTGGATTCCGGCATGTATACATGCTGCCGAAACGTCTGGATCAGCCGATGTTCGGCATGTCGAAGTTTGTACTTCAGAGCACATGAAGTCTTTCTTTATCCGGGCGGTCAGCGACACTCCCACCGAGGGGCTCTGACTGAGAGCAACCGCCAGCATAGGACGACCTCTCAGGGCGAGCTCGGGCTTCTGACGGGAGAATGCTTGGTCAGGACGTCGCCGAGAACGCTGCCACTGTGGTGGAGCTGGCCTTGCTGCCTTGATTCGAGTTCTTCAGTCTGAGACACACGGGGACAGGCACCGCTGCTTTCTGGACATTCGTATTCCATCTCTCGCGAGCATTCGGAAGCAGCATTCGGAAGCTGATTGCTGCTTGTAGGTACATAGGTTGGGTTGCATGTGCGACTGTCGCAAGTCGCGTGCATCGTTGCGCTGTTCTGCTCAGTCCGACTACTCGGGGCTCCTTGATGACTCTGACAGAGAGTTGCCACTACTGTATCAGCCTCATGTACCTGCATGGGGCCCTTGCAGACTCATGAAGCAAGGGTCGAGAGCTTTCAGGTTAGGTCAATGGAATTTGGCCAGTAGGCTTGGCGAGGTGTGGAGGCCAGTAGGCAGGTTGTGGGTTGATTCTGGTCGATTTGCATTTTTCTTTGGACCCAGTGCTATGGCTCCAGCTTCAGTAGTTACTTCAGGCCTCAGGTTCCACAAGGTCTTGCCGTAAACCGCCAGGACGGAGACACCGAATACCAATTCCGCGTGCAGGTCGGGCCAGCCTCGAAGGTTTCAGGTTGTCTCTCTGTGTGTTTTCCGAGCGGCCGGTGATCATCAGAGCCAGCTCATGCAGATCCTGCGTGGCATGCACTGCCCCAACCAATGCTAAACCCTAGGCCCTAGACCCAGAACTCGAAAGTCCAGAGCTTTGCCCAAGGCGAGTGCCCCGCACCATGGGCGTGTGAGTGTTCAGATCAACACTGGAAGTCAGCATTCAGTCCATGAAGCTAGTGACAGTAGCAGAACCACAACAATCGTCGTCATCGTCGTCGGTGTCGTAGCAGCCACGGTCTAACATGTAAGGACGTGTAATGTCAAGAAATGTTTCATTCATAAGGAGACATTGCTACTATTTCACTATTTCTGCCGCAGCGGCCGTCGTTGCACATGACGGGCCCGGCTGCTGCTGCTGCTGCTGCTGCTGCTGCTGCTGCTGCCGTTGTTGCCACCACCACCACCACCACCACCACCACCACCACCACCACCACCACCAGCATCACTTGGAGCACCAACATCATCAGAAACTGCAGTACGCCCAGAAGCAGCAACTGCAACAGAAAAAGCGGAAGCTAAGGTTATCACTTATCGCCATCTGCACCTTCGTAGACCTTCGCGGTGTCGAGTCTTAAAGATAATTCACAGACCTGGCGAGGTTGCACGCTCCTTTACCACAGCTACCGATGCCTCAGCGCATCATTTCAGGTGGTGACGTCTTGGGGTCTTGGCGACTGGAGCAACTATTCAGTGAAGGTCTCAACAGTGGAGGCCGGAGTGAGTCTGCTTGCATTTTCGGTGTTTAGGTCCCACTTGATGGTTGCTGTTGCAGGTTTCTTATAGTCTGGGACTCGGGGGTTGTCGCCCTCTGAGTGCAAGATCTGCAGAAGCTCATTGCACATTCTTGACTTTTTTTTTGGGATTTGTTGTTTGGATATTGTGCTTTGCAAGCCGATCCCCACACTTGCAACCAACCGACCTCTGCGAACGCAATCAAGAGCAAGATCCAAAGCTACCCTAAGATGCCTTCTTTAGATTTTCCTGACTTAGACGGTAATTTAAGGCATTCTAGTATTTTGCAAATTACTATCATATGTTAATTAATATGATACTATATTATGCACTATGGTGGCCCTCCTTGAGGTTCCACCATTCCCCCCTGAAGCTCCGACGGCAAGCGACATCTATGAGGACTGGTTGCATATGTCTTGAGGAATGCATGCGAACCGTAGGGTTCTGGGCCCAAGCGTGCTGAGAACCAAGATGAACAAAGTGTTGAGGCTCCGCTACTTGTTACCAAGATGGCACGGATGTTATAAGGGCAGTGTAGCACCTTGAGGCTTCCTACCACAACTGTTTTCGCGCTTTACAGTACAGGGGCTCAAACTCCTTGTAGCTCTGACAGCAGTCCCTCGATGTGTAGACATTGAACCTGTTTGCCAGGAGGATCGTTGGTGGGTCTGACGACGCATAAAGCACCTAGCTCTTGCGACTCTCTACAGGGCTGCAAGGAGTAACCACGTATTTAACTGGTTTCTAACGATTCTAACTAGGGCCTGGACGCATCTATCAATCCGATCAAGAATGAAAGAGCCACGTTGAGGCGGGAGTGACGCGAATTCGTTCGGGCTACGTTTGGGCTAATAAGACACGTGGCTGCTGGAGGACAGCTTTCGCCTGTCCTGGAAGCCTCCTCGCAATGGTGGCTTTGAGATTTTAGGGCCTGTCTGGCGCAATTTGAATTTGGGACGCTCGTGCTGCTGTGGGTTACATTTCCGGTCTGCTTGGCTTGGATGCCTTGAAGCGGTCTTTGCATCTCTCTCTTTCTCTCGCGTAGAATCCCGACACGCACCAAATCAGCACGTGCGAACAATTGGCCAGATATTGTTGATTTTGGAGGCAAGTCTTTTGGGTTAGGTTCACCCGGGTCATCAATGATGTTGCAGCATGAGCGATCTTGCCAGGTACAGACTCTTCTTGCGAGAGGCGGACGAGGACGGCCCTCACCTCAGGCTTTGTCAGCTTGACGTTGTTGGGGGTGGTGATGGTGAGGGTGAAGGTGGTTATTGTGACGAGGACGATGGTAATGGCTTTGATTGCATTGGTGATGGGTTTGAAGGTGTCGCTGTTGATGATGATGATGATGATGGTGATGATGATGATGATGAGGATGACGCTGATGCTGGTGATGGTGATGATGAGGATGAGTGTGGTAGTGACTCGGAGCTCATGCAACAGCTGCTCGTATCGATGGGGAAGGAGATGACCATGGTTGTGAAGAAGTTTTGTCACGTCAGTTATGGCATTGGCAACAGCATGATTTCCCAGTCTTTCATCTCATATACTTGAGACATGCACATGCGCTGTACATGTCGTCAGCTTCTTTGAACAGGAGTCGGGAGCATGCTCTGTGCACCCGGCACATCAAGCCTCTGCTGTGTACATTCTCGTGCATTGAGCCAAGGGAACTGGAGCATTTACGAGATGAACACCAACAGCCAGATCCCAAGCTGCACGATGCGGTCTCTCAAAAGCTGAAGCAACCTGGATTTCGGGGCTCCTGTCAGGTTCAATTTGTACTGTAAGCTCTTCATATGTTGTTCATTCTGTTTTGCATGGGCCACGACGAAAACAGACGCCACAACGATCGTAATAATGCTTTGTCTGCTATATGACCACAGTTAACAGGCATTGCAACGGTAACCTTCCAAGGCTGCAGAGCAAACGCTGTCGTCGGGATTCTCTGTTGTTCAGGGTTTCCCTCTGCTTCGGGTGAGCGTGGCTTCCTTCATCCACCGGCACAGTACCGTAGCAGAAGCAGCAAAACAGGTGACGGCAGTTTTGGCACATAATGGCTACTTGTGCTGTTGGTTTACGCTCATTCGGTCGGTCGGCAGGTCGATAGGTCGGAAGGTGGGATGGTCGGAAGGTCGGCAGTCGGTAGGTCGGTATATAGCTAGCTGGCTAGGTAGACATGTACATGCATCTTTAGGCAGACATGTGGGTAGTTCTCTAAATTAGGGTCCCTTGGTGCCGTAGTATATTGGGGACCTAAAACGGGACCCTAATTTAGACAACTACCCATGTACACGATGCAAGTGAGCAAGGCTAGTAAGTGGCTTAACACTCCGCTTCAAGTGTTCGGGCTCTGAACTCTTCGGCTTAGATTGCACGAGCTGGATGTCTGCAGGCAACGAGACCTCTTCGACGATGGAGGGCCTGCAGGCTTGAGTCCGGGTGGGGCTGTTCCCAGCATAGAAGCCCTGCGTCGTCTGCGGCTGCTCATGAAGTCATTGAGCTCTGAAAACCGCAAAACAAGAGCTTGTCCTCATGGGTTGTTTCTGGAATTGGGACCGAAAGCAATGTATTTCATTGATGGCCTTGGCACGGAGTGGCGAATCGGAGATGGTACGGCGCGAAGAGGATTTGTGCATGGGCTTGTAGCTCTGCCACATCCCACGCAGAGCGCATTGGGCCTGCAGGTGGATGTTTGTTAATCTTTAGATCCAGAAGCCACTTGGAAGAAAGGCCTCCGCAGTTTCTCCGGGCCCCCCTTTTATGTCCACACAGCAGCTTGTACCCGATGGGAGTCCAGTGTAGGGCCGTGAAATGACCAAACTGTAGCGAAGTGATCCGGGCTACTTACCACCGTGTGTCCAAGGATCCCAAGGCCACAGCAACTGGCTCTTTGGCGGGGTCCGCAAGAGATCTGCCTCACGCTGTGATGAGGTGGGCACGTCGTACGACTTGGCCATTGCAGGCCGGGAAGGAAGTGGGCTCTAGTGAGCTTTGCGCCTGAGCACGCTTGCTGGCTCCGAGAGGGACCCACCATATTCCCAACGATGCTTATGATGCTGGTAACTCATGATGTTCGCGCGTCGCCTACTTGTTCTATGTTGGGCGCCCGACCTGAAGCCATTGGCTTCTAGGCATGATATACACACGTATTTATGATGTGTTTGTGTATATGTACATATTAGTTATGAAGCTCTGCTCCAACCTCTTCAAATAGAAGCTGAAGCCACCCGTGTCTTGTGGGCATCCTAATGCCCGTCGTTTCCTGAAGAGCTCTCACCAGCACTTTGCTGTTGGGCTTGTGCTGCCCACACGGAAACGTATATGCATGCTTGGCTGCGCTGGAAAGGCCTCGGTTGTTGACGCTTCTAGCTTTCGTCCCAGTCCCTCCTCCCCAAGTGTAGTGGGAGAATTTGCCAGATCCTGAAGCCGTCGTAGGTCCTCGGTTCAGTTGTCTCAGCCAGTGATAGCCAGTGCATCATTGGCAGGCATCAATGCACTTGGAGTCGGACCGCTAGGGGACATTTCGCGGCGTTCTCAAGCCTCCTTTCCTCATCAAGATTTTGGGCGTCTCTTGCAGCGACGGCACAGATTCCGATGTTGATGGATCGAGGGGTGAGGAAGGCCGTTCAGCCCGCAAATCACCCCAGAGCAAGATGTCATCAGGTCGGTGCAAACCGCCTCGTTTGACTTGTCTCGGCCGGGCCGGGTCGGACTCTCGGTGTCGGGTTCGGGTTCTTCGAATGCAGGACCTTGGCCTTCGGGGTTTCTCGACGCTGGGCTGCAGGGCCCAGGGCCTGAACCACGGTGGACGTCGGTGGATTCGTTCTAGAATCTTGGAGAGTTCCACGATGCCAATGAGAGTGACAATAAAGGTTAAGTATTATGAGGAAACAGGGTCGCTTCCGACCCCCCAAGAGGTGTCACTTCCGACCCCCCACAACCCGGACAGCCCGGACAGCGTGGACAACAGCCCGGACTGCCCGGACAAACAAACAGGACACCCCGGACCACCCCACCGACAGCCCGGACAACAGCCCGGGGAACAGCCTGGACTGCGGACAAACAACAGGACAGCCCGGACAACAGCCCGGACTGCCCGGACAAACAAACAGGACACCCCGGACCACCCCACCGACAGCCCGGACAACAGCCCGGGGAACAGCCCGGACAGCCCGGACAACAGCCC
>CAJNDV010031576.1:11190-22354 GCA_905221635.1 Symbiodinium sp. CCMP2456
CCGAATCCTAATCCCTAAAACTCAAGCCTGAATCTTATACCACCGTTTAATCCCGAGGCTTGGCCCCATGTCCGGGCCCGAATCTTGGCCCCATGTCCGGGCTGTCCGGGCTGTTGCCCCGGGCTGTCTGTGGGGTTGTCCGGGCTGTGCTGTTAATTTGTCCGGGCTGTTGTCCGGACTGTCTGTGGGATTGTCATGTTTGTTTGTCCGGGCTGTCCGGGCTGTTTGTGGGGTTGTCCGGGCTGTATTGTTTGTTTGTCCGGGCTGTCCGGGCTGTTGTCCGGGTTGTCCGGGCTGTCCGGGTTGTGGGGGGTCGGAAGTGACACCTTTTGGGGGATCGGAAGCGACACCGTTACCTATTATGATGAGGAGGATGAGGAACAGAAAGAGGAGCAGCAAGACCAGGGGACCAGGATGATGATGATGATGCTGATGATGATGATGATGATGACGATGATGATGATGATGGTTGTCGTGGTGACGATGACGAAAATGACGGTGATGATGGTTATGGGGATGACTGTAATGGGCATGTTCATGTCGATGCCGATGCCAACAGTGATCTTGGTGGTGACCAATGTTGGTGATGACCATAACCGTGACCAGCATCAGGATATGCTGGCGATGGCGATGGCAATGACCGTTGAGATGAGGGCTGATTTAGGTCTATTGCAAGAGATCTCAATCTGGGTAGCTGCTCGCCAAAAGGTGGTGGTTGTGGCCATAGGCCAGTCCTGGGCCACCATCTTGTGGCTTGGCTGAGTCTTCGGGAAGCGTTGGTGTTTGGGATGCAGGAATAGGGGTGTGTTCGGGGCCACTGTGAGACCCACAAGGGGAAATGACAGGTGTTGCAGGTGTGAGGATTTGCGCACTAGAGCTGTATTGAGACATTGGAGGGTGATTTCCACAGCATATAAGCTGTCAGAGATTGAACTTTCATCATCTTCGGATCTGTTAGCCCCGCAGTTCTCAAAATCAGTAAAATCCGAAACCTTAGTGCCCCCGGCCCCGGCCGTTCATCCAGTATCGGTGTACCAAGCCCAAAGACACTGCACTGAGTTTGCCGGTTTCCACTGTACATCCTGGGTCACGAATCCCGAATGAAGACAGTCTCCTGAGATGTCCGGCGCCTGAGAATCCTAGCCCGAAAGTGTTCCCAGGTGGGCCGCACCTGCCTCACCTGCCGCCAGCTATGCAATCAGCCTGCAACGAGGCTACGGTGGATGCACGGCTTCATTTTCACCTGTTTGGCTCATGAGTTCGTTGAACAATTGTAAATCTCCCTGTGCATAAGAGGTGGTGTGCTCGTGTACAACTTAATTACAAGTTCCGCATCGGAACTTTCCATCGAGCTGGGGTGTGCGACGTGACTAGGTACTTCCGACCACACGGAAGAGGGTTTGCAAAATCGAGGCATTCGATTGACCTGAGGGGTGAAATCACGTGGTGTCACGTGGCTCTTGAATCTTTGAACCTGCTTTCTCTGATGCACGAGGTAAATGAGTAGCTTTCGATGCTGTGGTAGATGTATGGCCGAGACTTTACAAGACCATCCACAACTTGAAGCCGACAAGTTTCCCAGCATGGATAGTCCATCTAGTCCATCTATGTAGGAAGTGCAACAAGGGTTTGAGGGCTTGATGTTGCACCTGTACTGCCGCATTATGTCTATCGTTCGGGCCCTTCTGATTGTCAAGCAGCGTCTGCTGCTGGGGGTTGCTTTGCCTGCTCACTTGTGCCCACTGTGCTTGCCCTCGAACGAGCCGTGTTGCATCTCTCAAGCCGCCTGCCCAAATCTGCTGAACGCTTTTCCTCATGATAGTACCTTCTCATGCAACGTGTTCCTTGATTCATCAAGTGCACCTGTCCCCGAATCCCGAAAATCCTGGCCCCCCGCTCCTCCCAACATGGGCCCTAGCCCGCGCCATCGTGGGATCCTTGTTTCAACCAGACTGCTGTGATGATGCTGAGTTTGCTTCGACTCAATGGAAGCTTGAAAACCAAAACCCCTCACCTTGCAGTCTTTCTGCTCCACGGGGCTGAAGCCCTTTCCGCTACAGACAAGAAGCTCCCCACGCTGCAGATGGATCCGATGAATTCGTGCTGCTCGTGGCTGCAACTCCTTGCAACAGGCTCTGTTACTGCAGCTGCGCCAAGCAAGCAAACCACGCCGTAACACCCCAAACCCCTAAACATCTTCGGCGTCGACACCCTAATTTCCTGACGTGACCCCTGCTGTACTGCCAACATGGCTGAAGTTGCACTAGTCCTTCATCCTGCCAGCCCGGTGCTGTCCACAGTAGTGCAGTACGTGCATGTTCGGATCGAGCAAGACACACACAGAGATCGGCTTCCGAATGGCTGAGAAGCACAGTCTCATCGAAGGTTCATCGTACAGCTGGACTCAAGGACCATATAGCAGGGAGCTCCTCAATACGTGATACCTGTATTTAACGGAATCGAGACGAACTCGGCAAAAGCTTGTAGTAGTTCGTCAGGGTACACATAGAATTAACCGAAAGGTGCCAATGTGGTACAAACATGGCATGTTTTGGTTGCCTCTTGCGTACGGCACCTCCCCCTCCTTCCTACCTACCAGGACCGTTTACACCGTGCGTGGACTGGAAGGCCCTGGTCGATTGCTTGTCTCTCAACATGCATCTTGTAATGTAGACTTATACGCATAAGACTCGTAAGACTATCAGCACATGAGTCGGATTTCATCAAGGTGTGTATACATACATATGCCACAGCGTTGTCCATATTGAATTGTTTACTGCTCGTATCCAGGTGTGAGCACATGGTCAGGAAGGCAATGCAAGCAGAAGGGGTTCAAATGCTGCTTCTGAGAGTGTGGAAAGCAATGCAAAGCAACACGCTACATGTAGGAGAGGATATGAGAACCGACGGAGACTGTGCTACCTTGCAGTTCTTGGGGGTGCATTGTCCGCGAACTTGTGTTTCGTACACAAGTCGCAGATGTACAAGGCGTCCTTGCTCAAATCATGAAGCTCAGAGCGCTTGTGTTTTGATGCCAAATGTATAGTGGCATGTGTATGTAAGATCGGAGTACATTTTATGGTCGAGAATACCAAAAATACTATCATATGTATACATATACCAAAAATTTTAGATATGTAGACACCCTGTGTACAAATCTATCTGTATGTACGCACAGATGCAAGCCCTTTTCTGTAGGATTCGGCTAGCGGTATCTGCGCAGTATGTAGAGTGAGTTGAGGAGAACATAGCTTGACCCAGGGCGGGTCACGATAATCTGCGTTTCAAGTAGCCATCGTAGGGCTTCAGCAAGTGGTCGCGCTTGAGTCCTTGTGGCAATGCAGCGCGCTGCCCTTCGCTTCACAGCTGCCGCTGCCGAGTGGACTGCTGAGAAAGGAAGGGCTGCAGGCTTTGCAATACTTTGCAATCTAAATGTTTCCAGCTTCTAGATTCTAGACATTGTTTCCGCTGGTTTCTCCATCTTTCCCCTTCCGAAGCTGCTACAGACGAAAGCCAAGGTGGGAGAAGCGTCTTGCAGCTGCTGTGCTGGTAGCTGATACCACCAGCTTCAATGCTATCGCACAGGGCCCAGCTTCCCAGGGCCCGCCCGCGTATAGTGGATCCTTGTTCGTATTGTTGAGTCCTAACTCTACTAGTAGCTTCGTCAAGAGACCTTTGGCCTCCCCGGAACCGGAAACCCAGGTTCTGGACCATCTGGTCATCTGAAGTAAACGCCTGGGAAGTCTCCACCACCCGGAGCAGAAAAAGCCGAAGCCGTGCATGCTGCAATGAGCTCTGCGGCCTCAGGCCCTATACCCTGGAAGTTGCCTGGAAGCCCGAAGCCCCGAACCTTCCCACAATTGAAATGAAAATCCACAGTCTGGTTATTCTGTCAATTTCCTCCCAACTGTCTTTATTGTTTGTCTCAAATTCCTCTTGAAGTGGTGGTTTTCTGGTCACACTTAAAAGTGACACACTGAAACAACTGTTCATCTTGCTGGATGCAAGACACATGCGCACCCGACAATGGCCCGACAATGCGTCTTTATCGGGTTTAGGGTTCAAGAGCTTAGCTATCTTCCTTGTAGAGGCGCGTACTTGCTTGTGTTTGCTTTGCCGTCTCCCGCCAGCGTGATATCCTCGACGTCGGAACCTGGATAACACCTTGCCTCACACCTCGGACCCTATGCTAGCTCCAAGTCGATAGAGCGCGGCCGGGAATGCAGCCGATTTCAGAAACCACGTCATGGCATCAGCAATGCTTCAGAAACCAGCGACGCCGCTTCCAAACCAACACAAGCCGATTCGAAAATCATGGACGCAGTCGGGTCAGGCAAGCGCATCGCACAATCTAACATTTCCTACATCCCCTAAACCTTGATTTCCAAGGAGAACCAACTATGCCAACAGCAACATAAAATGGATAGTGTACGTAAGGGTACTACAGGGTAGGGGTTCGGGAGGGCGGGGTAGGGTAGGCAGTTAGTTAGATGAATCCAAACTGACTTTCAGCATCTTTCAGCTAGGCTTTGTCAGTATAGGTGTTAGGGCCAAGGCAGGTTAGGTTGGTAATCTCAGGGCCTTGGTAGGCTAGGTCTGGGTTTAGAGCTGTGCCCGGACGTCTAGTCGTACTTTAAGACTTTGTGATTTTTTGTTGCGCAAAGCTGAAACTACTAACAAATACAGTGCGAAAGGGTGTTTGCCATGAGCGAAAACCCTTTTTTGTTAGGATGGTTTTTAACAATCCATTCCAACATTGTAGCCTGAAAAAAGCCTGGACGTTATCACATGCCTGCTCTGCGGGCACGCACGGGGTCTGAGTGGACGTTCTCACTGCTGGGGCATGCATGCCCTGGGGGCACGAATGGGGTCGGAGGAGAGCGCTTGCAATTCCGGGCTGCAGGAGCCGTTTGTACCGAAAAGCGCAGTACGCGAGGACCTTGTGTGAGTGCATCGTAGTGCTGGGGCGGGAGGAGGTTGAGGGTAGGTCAGGGTAAGGTCCGGGGTAGATCCGATTAGAGTAGTTTCGGTTTCGGGAGTAGGTTGGGTTAGCTAGCTTAGTTAGGATAGGTTAGTTAAGGTTGGGCTAAGGTTTGCGATTTTAGGGTGTTAGTTTGCCACGTCGTAGGCGTTCGGGAGGATGGGGTGGATAGGTTGGGGTAGGGGCTAGGCTATAATAGATTGGGGCTGTGGTGTTGGGGTGAGGGTTCGGGCAGGGTAGGTTTGGCTCGGGTATGGTTTAGGATGGGCTAGGTCAGGGTCATGTTGCTGGGGGGAGGTTAGGTTGCGTCGTGCGCTTGAGGTCTGGCTGGGATTTCCATCAGGATTAGGTGGGGTTAGGTAGGCTGGGTTCGAAGGTTAGGCTACATTAGGGCTTTGGTTACGTGAGGTCTGGAGGGCAGGGTAGGCTTCTGTAGTGTAGGGTTGGGCAGAGCAGGGCAGGGCAGGGCAGGGCAGGGCAGGGCAGGGCAGGGCAGGGCAGGGCAGGGCAGGGCAGGGCAGTTTCGGGTAGTTGAGGGTTTGGGATGGGGCTACTAGGGTTTTACTTTGGAGGTCAGGGTAGTGTAGAGCTGAGGTTAGGTTACGTTACGTCAGCGATCAGGGAGGAAGGTGTCACGGGGTACGGAGGGATGGTTGTTAAGCTACGGTTTCGGTCAGGGAAGGGGTGAGGGTAGGGCCGGCTCGGGCGGACTTGAAGGTGGTTTGGGAGTTGCCAGGGGATGGGCAGGAAAGGGTAGGGTAGGTATGTTATGTTAAGCGGGCGACGGTAGGTTAGGGTGTAGGATGGGCTGCGCCGGATAAGTACTAGACTATTTGTTGGTTATGGTCTAGCAGAGGTTAGTTTGGGATCGTGTTAAATGGGGAAGGATTCGGGAGAGGCTGGGTTGGGGCCATGTTAAGTGCATGGCGGTCGCTAATGGTCAGGGTAGGGCAGTGCAGGTGAGATTAGGTAGTGCGTAGGGGTAGGCTTTGGTGTTGCAGGGTAGATTTAATGTAAATTGAACGCTTGCTGGGGGTGGGATACTTTGTGGTACGATTCAGGTTAGTCCAGGTTTCGTTGGCTCAGGTTGGGATGGGTCAGGTCAGGTCAGGTCGGGTGAGTTGCTAAAGGCTCCCGTAAGCCATTGCTACACCTCCACCTGCAGTCAGAGCCTTCAGAAACAGCTGAAATGAAAGGTCGCAGACCTGCGGGGGGCCTGTCGCGAAGCAGCTCTGCGCTCAAAGCCGCGAGAGACCGAGGCATGACTGTCTTCACGTGTCCTTCCCTTCCATTTTGGTGTTTTTCGCAGGTTTTAGCCTTGGCGCTCTGGCTTACTGTCGTTCTCGGAACAAACAGTCTAGAAGTCTCAAGAGAAGGGATTAGGTTAGGCTTGCAGCATTGCAGGGTGTCGCCGCACTTGCATCTGCGCTTGGCAAGGCGCACTTGTGCCTCCCAGGGCATTTGGTAGTGGGGTAGTGGGCTCTTGGATCCATTCTTGGTTCATCAAGACCTGTATTTGCGAGGGATCCGAGGGTTCAGACAGCTGGATGCCGACTACGGTTCGTGCATGCGCCGCACATCTGCACAGCCCTTGAATGCTGTGCTTGGGGTTTCAAGCTCTGGCACTGTGCTAGGAAGCGAAGAATACTCCCGCAAAAGTACGCAATCCGACACGCCGGGAACTGGGATCTCTAGTTACTCTAGTTCCATTTCACAGATCTGAGGCCATACATGCAAAGGTCAGGCTAGTCTCGATGCCAGCGTCGATCAAGACGTGCACTCTGTGCAGGCAAAAACCCTAGGCCCTAGACCCTTGGCTTCAACTGTGCCCGAAAGCCTGCGCAAACAGAGCATTCCTTTTCGCACGGCGCAACCTGTAAGCTGAAATTGTCCGATAATCCGTTTCAACCCTTGAATTGACCTCACCACTGCTGCAGTAAAGTGTATTTTCCACACCTTGATACAGCAAGTTGACAACCTCCAGCCCGAAGTCGACCTAAACGCGTAAGCCCCAATCATTTGAAGCCTTTTTGAAGCCAGAAATCTGGTAGCCGGGGCAGGCTGCGTTGGACGGCCAAAAAGATGCTTTTGCGCGAGCCGAGGCTCAGTTAGATCTTCGAACTCTGATTTGAGGAGTCTACAGGTTTGAGACGTCCTGGGTTCAGAACGACGGTTTTCAGGATTGAGCTTCGGATTGGGGTCGGCGGGCTTGAGCGTGTACGGTTTGAAACGGTCCAGGCTTACGGCTGTGGCGAGTCAGGGTCGACAGTTCAGGGTTGGAGTTTTTGTTAAGATGCGTTGGGCTACGGAGCTCTGTGGCTTGGAAACTAGGCTTGTCGGGAATTCTAGTTCAAACTTACCGATCATCGTTGTGCCAACGCCTGGTGCAAGACCGATAAAGCTGCACTATAAATATGCCTCCCAAACCCGATCATTCCTATCTGGTTATGCTGCGCTGAAGGTGCTTCGTTTCGGGCATAGATCCCGCCCAAGGCCCTGACAAGCCCTAAACTCATGTCATGTAATGTGATGTATGTATGCGTGTACGAGACAGACAGAGACACATTTTCATTCGTAGCGTTGGAATCTATCAAAGACGCACGCCTAGCATGGCAAAAAATGAATTCGTGACACAAAGCAACGATGATCAAGCCTTGGGAGAACATATATCCTCATGTCATTGGAATCGCAACGCGGTGCACCATGTTCGGCATATCGGAAGGCAGGTTAAAATGCCGCGGCAATGCAACTGCACGGGATATTGCGAAGCGCCAGCACTGCACGCAGCTAGGACACGGCAAGCGTCCGCGGCCCAAAAACTGTAGCAGTGCCATGGCCAATGCGCAACGTCAGGCTGGTGGGTTCATCAACCAAGAATGATGCAGGCGGTGGAGATGCGAGAGTAAGCACAAGTGGCTCCCTTGACGCACCAAAGCAAAGAGCTCTTGGCAAGGGCCATACCGGCAGGGTCTCTTGTGCTGGCTTCGTGCCGTGCTTGTCATCCGGAAAGATCTCAGCATGATCTGTGGGTCCAAGAGAACAAGAACATCTTCAGCTGTCTCACAGTGCCGCTGGCTTGCGGGGTGGCGCTCCTTCCAGACAGCAACTGTAACTGTGTCGCAGTAGTTGAAGGGGCTCAATATGCTCTTCAACGCATGCCCACACCTCTGACTCATCAACACCCTCATGCTCCTCCAAGGCCGACACAAGAGTTTATGAAAAGTCATCACTTTCGCCCTGCAGATGGCCTCATTGGACTGGAGTCCTGCCGCTTGTGCAGCAGTCCTGCGCAACCCGAGATGATCAAGCTGGCAGGCACGTTTTGAGCGACCCTTTGAGTTTGCCCGGTCCCTGCTCGATAAGGGTGCACCAGGCAAGTCATCTTCAGGAGGGCCGAGGTCTATGATGACATGTAACCAGTGGCACATCCACGGCAGATCTGCCAGCAAGAGCTCAGCAAAGGCTCTGTCAGCGCGGATTGCTGCCCAAAGCACATCAGGTCTAGCACAACTCAGCTGGCAAAGATATTGCAAACGGCATCTACTGAGCAGGGTACTCGGACAGGCGAGTCCAATAAGAGCATAGCACGCCACAGCAGTGATTTTTTGCTCTGCTTGCCGTGGGATACACGAAAGCCCTCTGTAGAACTGCAATACTGCGGTATTGGAGATTGTCTTGTCCTTCTTGGGCAGCGGTGGCCAAGATCCTGCTCCTCGTGTGAGTTTGGCAAGCACGGTTGCCTGCAGGATGTGCGTTTTGCGTGTCACTTCTATCGGCCGGTTTTAAAAGAGCTTGCATCTGGTTTCGTGATACGCAGCTCTTGCGCTAGCTGCCCTATAGCGTAGCTCTCCTGTCAAAGAACCGTCCTGAAGCTGCTGCACGCCCAGGTGCGTGTATGAGCACACCATGGGCAAGGGCCGGCGCAACATGTTCCCATAGGATGGTGGTTGTTTCATTTCCTTCCCCCTTTCCGTAAAGAGATTGTCTGGTGGTTCTCGCGCCCGTTCCGCGCACCGTGTCTACCGACGCAGTCTTGTGAGGTCCGTCGGCGAGAACCATACCATGTTCCCCGCAGGCGGTTGCAGGAGCACTGGTCTCGCCAAAAATCGCTGGCCGAAGATCATGCTCTGGTACAAATGTGGGGGTTCGGCGACATCATCGGCCCAGATAGCATCCTGAACATCCATGATTCCATGGTCTCTTCGGAAGTGCAAAGCAAAAGCGTATTCCTTAAAGGTGCTTGGCGCGAAGAGCCCGAAGTTCTCTGCAAGTTGTTGCACATAATCCCCCGCTTGGTCTTCACGCAGGCGTTTTGGAACCGACAGCTTTACTTCAATCAAGGCCCCACACCACCAGTCTGCAATTTGTGCAGCTTCGCTTGCTCGGTGCGGCCCATGGAGCGAAACAAGGAGAAGCTTCAGGGGCTTGCGTGTCAGGCAGACAAGCATTTGTCGTCTGGCATCGGCGAGCAGAGCGGTGGCGTCCGGTGCAGCTAAAATACCGCAGCGGTCCAGGGCACGATCGCACCTGGGGATGCCCTTGCAGGATCCATACATCGGTGCCCCGTTGCCCTTGACAAGTGCATGAACAGAACCTATGATAGTGTCGTGTTTTGAGTGACCCTTGGGGACAGCGAGTCTCCTGTATCATGGCTGTATGAACGCCGCATGCGTGCAGTTGTCTCTCAAGGATTGCACTTGCTCCTGGTCGGAAGGCTGAGCCGGTCCCCGGGGCTCCGCCGCCGGTCCCTACCTCCCTTGAAGTGACAAGGCAGCATCGTTGCCGAGGTCGTCGTAGCAGAAAAGGGGAGCAGTGTCATCGCCAAAAGTTCCGCGCGCGAACATTCCTGCCAACGGGAGCTTAGTTTCTCCATCCCCAGCAAGAGCCTTAGGACATCCAGCGGCCTGCAAAGCCCACATCCAAGTGCAGGCGGCCCAAGTGCTTGTAGAGGCGATCAGCAATGTCATTGCCCAAGACGCGCGCATGTCCTTCGACATAGCCGTATGTACCAGGCCGGTTGCTGATTTGTGATCGAAAAAAGCTGGCGTTAAATGCAGCAAGTGGGATGCCCGTGGCGGTAGTCTGAGTGGCCGAGCAGAGTGGCCAGGGCCGCCTGGCAGTCCGAAAGAAAATGAACAGTCAGGTGCGGAAATGCAACAGCGCTCACAATATTGGCAACAAGAAGTGCAGCACACTCAGCAATGTAAGCTGATAGCGGCGCTGTGACATCATGCACATCAAGCAAAACCTTCCCTGTTGCATAGCCAAAGCAACCGGTGCATGGTTGAAAGAAGCAGCAGGCCCAGCCCAATTTTGTACAACAGGCCTTGGTTGCCGGGTAAAAAGAGCTATCTGTATAGCACCAAATGTCGAGTTCGTCGGTCCGTGGCTGCGGCAAAAGCCATCAAGTGCGCATGGGGAGAACTGTTTCAGCATGGGGGGCTTGCTCACAAGCCACATCCCGCGAAAGGAGCTCGGTTGGTCCATGCCTGAAAGGAGCAGGAGCAATCCAAGGTGTGGAGCCGGGAACATCTGCAACCCGTTTGGCTTGCTGTGGTTTGTGCCAACTGCCATGTAATGTGATGTATGTATGCATGTACGAGACACAGAGACAGGCAGAGACCACAGAGACAGAGACAGAGAGAGAAACAGACAGACAGACAGACAGCCAGGAATGCAGGCAGACAGAGACAGAGACAGAGAGAAACAGACAGAGACAGAGAGAGAAAGACACAGACACACACACACACACATACAGACATACACACACACACAGATGGACACAGACACACGCAGACACACGTGGAAACACAGAGACACGCAGAGACACACAGAGACAGAGACGCACAAACACACAAACACACACACAAAAGACCAAACAATCTAACAATCAAACAAACAAACAAATCAACGAATGAACGAACAAATAAACAAACAAACGCACAAGCAAACAAACACACAAACAACAAGGCAAACAAAAAAGCAAACACGCAATAAACAGGCAAGCAAACAAACAAACAAACAAACAAACAAACAAACAAACAAACAAACACACAAACACACAAGCACAGCACTCACGCAAGCAATCAAGCAAAGCAAGCAAGCAAGCAAGCAAGCAAGCAAGCAAGCAAGCAAGCAAGCAAGCAAGCAAGCAAGCAAGCAAGCAAACAAGCAAGCAACCAA
>CAJNDV010031577.1:19311-29617 GCA_905221635.1 Symbiodinium sp. CCMP2456
AAGTCGGAGCCCTAAAGAACGAAGCCCAAACTCGGAGCCCTAAAGAACGAAGCCTGGTGTCAGGAACTTCGGGTCGGAACGAAGGGCGACGCACGTGATCTTCAATCAGCAGGCTGATAGACAGGTTTAGGGTTTAGTGTTTAGGGTTTAGGGTTTAGGGTTTAGGGAGGCTGATAGACACCTTAAGAACCCAAAACCCACTTTTTTGTAGGCTCTTATTATAAACCCTAATATAGGATTTATAGGGACCCTACAAAAAAGTAGGTTTTGGGTTCTTAAGGCAAGACTCTAAGGGTTTGGGGGTTCAGGGTTCAGCAAACCCTGGTTGAGACTTTTTAGGGGCCTTACAGTATGGGGCTGATGGAGTTTTGTGTTACCTATAGTCTCCATTGTAGTTCCTTTTTTCGGGTTTAACCCATTATATATTAAGGATTTCATAAGGTATCCCCAAAAAGGAACTAGAATGGAGACTATAGAGGCAAACCCCTTGCCTGACCCCTGTGGGCTTCTGCAGAGGGAAGTGACAAGGACATGTTCAGGTGGGTAGTTGCCGTTATAGGAGCCTTATAGAAGATCTATATACTTTATAGAAGCTTTATAGAAGCCCTATATACCCTAAACTCCCCACCTGTAGTTTCCTTTAAAAGTGACAAGTTGTTCTGCTGAGGGCTGGCAGCTGGCAGTCGGCCCTCCCTTTTGCAATACACGGTTCAGGGTTTATGGTGAGGGGGTCTAGGTTCTGTGGGTTACCCATAGGCCCCATAGTAGTTCGTTTTGGGGATTACCTTATAGGCAGGGTTCTAAATATGAACCCCAAAATGGAACTACTTGAGGTTCTAGGGGGTAGTTAAATAAAGTTGAAGGAAACACAGCCCTCGAACGGCCGAAAGCATTAGTCTTTCGAGGCGTCGACATTGGGCTTGCCGAGGATTCTTCTAGCTTACAGGTCGTCGTGGAAGGCTTCATACCCGATACTTCCGCGTAACGCACTGGGTCACTATCCAACCAGGCAAGACGAGTTAGTAGCATCAGCAGTGGTTTAGGATGATAACACTGTTATAAGTTGTATTCGAAACAACGTGTCGCAATAAGTTGTGATCTACGAAGATTTCGGCAGGATGCATACCCTAAACCCTAAACTCCCCATCTTGTTCTCGGGTTTTGGAGTCTGCCCCACTGTCCTCAAGCCTGAAATTCAGGCTCACGACATAGGCCGTGACCCATCGAAGAGTGTGGTTCTCTGGGAATTTGAGTGAGTGCTACTAGTGCTAGCACGCCATGCAGCTCCGTCGTTGTGTAGGAGTTTAGGGTTTGAGGGTTTAGGGGTTTAGGGTTGAGGGTCTGACTACAGTATCCAAGTACCCTCCAAACCTTACATTAGTTGTGAAGGCCCCGGTAATGTGAGAGCTGAGCTGCTTTTTTGAGCTCGTCTCTGTCATAGAAGCCCCAGGATCTGCGCAGAAAAAGATCAGATCCTACGTTAGCTCTGAACCCAAACCCGGTCGAAGAAACCCAAGCCCCACATCCTAAACTCTCGGCCCCAACCCTCAAAGCCCTATAATTAAATGCCAAAACCTCCCTTTCCCAGAGCTTTAACTCCCTGAATCGTCCTGCTCCAGTTCGACCCAGAGTACCCCCTTCTCAGGTATACTTGAATGTGTCCTACGAAGATATGGAGAGGTCGTAGCGACCTCATTTTGGCAGGTTCGGGATTTTAGGTGACTTTAGGGCTTAGGGCCAGAGATTGGGACTTCTGCAGGATTCAAGAGTTTGAGTCCAGAGAGTTTAAGTAAAGTATATCACCCAGTTTAGGGTTGAGGGTTTAGGGTTAAATAGTCTCTACTTGAATCTCTTTCTTCGGCGCAGAGCCCCTGCGCTTTGAAATCAATCTTAAAACCTTCGGCCCCGGGACCATCACCTACTACGTGATTGTCTTGCGTGCTTCTTGGCAGGAACTTTCGGGGTTCCAGGGTTTGTAGGGTTTAGGGTTTTCTTCACAAGCCCCCAGAAGAAAAAAATCATATGGGTGGTTGTCAAAATTAGGGTCCCTTTTTGGGTCCTTACTACAATACGGCACCGATTATTTAGGGTATCCCAAAATAGGATCCTGATATTGACAACTACCCATTTGTTTGAGGCAACTCTGGAGGTCTAAGTCCTCTCCCCGAAGTCATGACCTTCTAGGGGTCTAGGGTTTGCAGGCTCTAGGGGTTATCCGGAATTCTAGGGGGCCTGGGATTGGGTGTAGGGGTGTAGGACCTTTTTTGGCAACTGATGGTCTTTTTGGGGTTTTGGGAACGGTAAACCCTAAACCCTAAACCCTAAACAGTAATGGGGTCTTGGGACCTTGAAGTCCCTACCTCTAGCCCCAAAACCCCAGGAACTGTCCTGTGCTGGCAATCGATCTATGGACGTACGAACCCTAAAATCTTAGTAGTAGAGTAGGTAACCTTTAACCTTTTTTTAGGTAGTTCTTATAATCTTTAAGGTAGTTCTTATAATCCCTATATCATCCCAAAGGTTAACCTGTAGTTCCCTTAGAGACGGGACGTGGGATATCGTCGGCAACTTTTTGAGCCATAGGCTTAGCCCTGCAAGCCTCAAGCCGTCCGAGGGGCTCTGCGATCTTCTTCGAGTTTAAGCACTACAAGCCGAAGAAGAAAAAGATTTCGACGAGGTCTTGTCGCGATTTTTTGCGAGTTTAGGGGTTCAGGGCTTCGGGTTATAGAGTATGTTTTGGCTCAGGTGAGCTCTACTTCAAAGTCCACGTGTAGCCGGGATTCTCCACCTGAAACGATCAGGGGCGCAGGATTTGGGGGTTCAGGGTTTAGGATTTTGGGTTTAGGATTTCGGGTTTTAGGGGTCCAGGGTTTAGGGTTTAGGGTGCCCGCCAAAAGAATCGCCACATTCCCACGAAGGGCCGGATTCGTGGGAATATGGCGATTTCCTGGCGATGTCTGCTCGCCACAGAAGTCGCCAGAATCCCACGAAGGGCCGGCTTGGTGGGAACATGGCGATATCCACTCGCCACAGAAATCGCCGAATTCCCACGAAGCCGGCCCTTCGTGGGAATCTGGCGATATCTACTCGCCAAAAAATCGTCATGTTCCCACGAAGCCGGCCCTTCCTTCGTTGGAATCAGACGAATTCTTCGTTGGAATTTGCGATTCCGCTAGCGAAATGACCTCGCCAGCCACATTCCAACGAAGAGCCGCTCGACCGGGCCTTCGTTAGAATATGGCGATTTCGACGGCTAGGGTCTGGGGCTTAGGGCTTGGGTCCTAGTTTAGCGCCTAGGCTTTGGGGCTTTCAGTCACAGTCTCCGGTTTTTGGGCCTACGGCCAGGGTTGAGGGTTTAGGATTTCAGCTTTCAAGTCCAATAAAGGTATAATGGTTTCCCAATGATATTGGGAATCTTGGGTGGGTGGCAGGGTGTCCCGAGTTGAGCTCGACTAGAAATTGCTAGATCCGGAGCTGCCCAACCCTACACCCGTAAAACCCTAAACCCTAAACCCTAAACCCTAAACCCCTAAACCCCTAAACCCCTAAACCCCTAAACCCCTAAACCCCTAAACCCTGAAACCCTTAAACCCCTAAGTCCTAAACCCTCTTCGAGGCCCAGGAAGCCGGAGCCAGGCAGCCCCGGAGCCCAAAACCAAGAACGCACAACTCAAAGGCCAGAATCATCCTCAGACCCTGGGAGGTCTATAGGGTTTAGGGTCTATAGGGTTTAGGGTCTAGGGTTTAGGGTTTAGGGTTTAGGGTTTAGGGTTTAGGGTCTAGGGTTTAGGGCTTAGCCCTCAGATAGTCCCGAAGCTTCTTGTAATCTCTCAAAGTCCTAGAACCTGATGTAGGACGAAACCCCAAACCCTAAACCGCACACCCTAAACCCCAAACCCGAAACCAAACCCTAAACCCCAAACCCTAAACCCTAAACCCCTAAGCCCGAGCAAAAGCCAACAGATGCGGCTGGATCCGGCCCCCCAAAAGCCCGCTAGGTGTTGGGCCTTCATGGAGCTTGCAGAGCTGAAACGAGACGAGGACCAGACGGTTCAGGGTTTAGGACTTTGGGGTTTAGGGCTTTAGGGTTCAGGGGTTTAGGGTTTAGGGTTTAGGCTTTCGGGTGTAGGGGTTCACGGGTTCGGGTTCGGGGGTTTTGGTGTTTAGGAGTTTGGATTGAGGTAGGGTTTTTAGGGCTTCCATTCTGACTTTCGTGTTGAGGCTTTTTTCTGTGGATGTTTAGGGTTCAGATATATCGAGGTTGAACATTTTAGTTTGAGTTTGGGGTCGGGTCTGGTGTTTGCAGTTCAGACTTCGGGAACGTTCGGTATTTTTGGGTTTGGGGTCGTGAGGGTTGGGGCTTAGCCCGACCAACCACCCATAAACCGTACGCCCAAAACGGGTTCAGACTCTTAGGCGCAGGGCAAGGGCGATGGACTCTGGGCCCTTGGCGGAAGTGTCATGGCTGCAAGAGAAAGGGGCGACGGCGACGGCTGCAAGGGCCAGCGCGATGGGCCCAAGGGCGGCCGGAATTTAGGGTTTAGGGTTTAGGTCGCAGCTGCGGCATCCTTGCGTTACTTTATGTGCTGGTCGAGTCCGCGATGACATCCGATGCCAAGTATGAAAACACGGCATCCAACCATTTAGACACGGCGAGCCTGAGAACTACCCATAACAACCTAACCCTGGATGCATTCTTCAGAGGTCTAAACGATTAGGAATAGTCTTTGCCTGCCCGTACGGTCCGCATATTATGGTACTATAGACACAGGCCCTCAAACCCTATTCAAATCTTTCAGGCCCCAGTCTTATTGTGTTGAGGTGTGTCGGCAGTGTTGGTTTAGATTTTCACTGTTACAGACGGTCAGATTGTACTACATGCTGCCTCCGCATTAATCTTGACTTTCATGGAACGAGGTTACAGAAAATTCGGGGAGCAATACAGGCCTCAAGTAGCGAAAGGTTTTGTCGCTACAGCACTCCTCCTGAACCCGAAACCCTGTCATTACAGGATCTTGAGACCAGACGCACTACCTATAGCCTCCATTGTAGTTCCTTTTTTGGTTAAACCAACTTTAGATTTAGGATCCTTTAAGGGAATCCCCAAAAGGAACTACAATGGAGACTATAGGTATTTCTCAGAAACCGAAAACCCTAAACCCTAAACCAACCAACCAACCCAAACCCCTAAACCCCAAGCCCGAAGACCTTCGATTGATAGATGCCTTATAAAGCACGTACGGACCACCTCGGAGCTCGCGTGAAGGAGATAGTCCTCGAGATTTACCACAAACCAACAGACCTCAAGCCCTGGTCTCAGATCATTACCATTGCTTTCAGTTGGTCATTATGATTCATGATTAATGTTGTTATTAGTATCATTACTATTTAAGTTAGTACATTTTTCTTCACATGGCTATTATCATCAGTACTTTTTGTATCATTACAGCGACACAGCTAAGTCGCATCATTTTTTGTTGGATCCCGTTCCACACTGGGGGGAAGGAGCGTGCGGGGGGGGGGGGGGGTCGCATCACTGAGAGTGTACTCGGGGACTCGTGATCACGTGATCACGTTGATTCGGGATTGTTGAGGTTTGATTGCTGAAGCTGAGTTTACAGCAATTTACATGGAGACTTTGCTGTTTGCGGCGATGCCACCGATGTGTTTCGCGAGCGGGTGCCTATGGAATCGAGCGTCTACCTGGGGAATGGCTGGTTTTGATGTGCTGATTGCTGTGATGCCACTGATGTGTTTCTACATGGGGAAGAATGGCTGGTTTTGATATTTTATTTCGGAACTAATCACGTGGCCCGGTGGACAAAAGGTCCTGCTCATCCAAACCAGTCTCGGTCGGACTGTTTGGCGCTGGGTACACACACGCGCACAGACACATATACATAGGACATATAGAGACAGAGACACACCTGCATGGGCAATGGCTAGCTTGGGCGCGCTGTGATGCCACTGATGTGTGTCTTGTGCTTGTGCATCGAGCGTCTACATGGGAAGTGGCTGATTTTGGTGTGTTATGATGCCGCTGCAGTGACTGATGTATGTCTCGCGAGCATGCTTGTGAAATCGAGTGTCTACATGGGAAATGGCTTGTTTGGACGTGCTCTGATGCTACTGATGTTTGCCTCGAGTGCTTGCTTGTGAAATCGAGCGTCTACATTGGGAATAGGTGCTTCTGGTGTGTTATGATTCCACCGACGTGTGTCTTGCGTGGGTGCTTCTGACATCGGGCGTCTACATGGGAAATGGCTTGGTTACCATGTGTTTTTGTTTAGTGGATGCAGCCTTGCTGACGCGGCGTCTACAAAGGGAAAGCCCTGTTGATGTGACCATGATGTGACCCCCCTCGCATCGCATGCGTCCCCTTAAACAGCTGTGTTCCAACAAAACGTGATATGACTTAGCTGTGCTGCTGTATTAACTATCATTATAGTTCCTATTGTTATGAACATTGCCATTATCAGTTTTATGATGGTGATGATTGTTAAGGACTGAATTTCTACCATCCTTATGGTTCGTGTTATTGTTATTGTTATGATGTAACTATCATGATTATTAGTACTTTGATTATTCTTGTGAGTACGTTTCTTGTTCTTAGAAGAAGATCAATACCATTATTTTAACGGCTGCCGTTCTTCAGCCAGTTGTCCAGCTTGGGTCTCACTCTGGGTGGTGTTTGTTGGTTTCGTGGTGTCTTCGGGTTTGGGTTTAGGGTTAGGGGAAGTTAGCAGAAATAATGAGGTCTGCTGCGGTCTGCTTGCCACACAGCACGACTACACATGACATGAAGACGCCGTACAAAGATACCTGTCACAATGGACTCCGGGCTGGGTGGGGGGCTGTTGCATAACGTGTCGGAGCTTATATATGCTACATGTGCGGACGGTATTTGCAGTACAGCCACGTCTCTGCCGGTAGGTCTGCATGCTTGTATTTGCAGTGTAGTTGTGCATCTATGTAACCTGTCTGTCTGTCTGTCCTGCCAGCCTGGCTGCCTGCCCGCCCGTCAGTCCGCCCGTATGTCTGTATATGTGAGTTGCTCATGTGTGCGCACACAAACAGCCAGTAGAGAAACCCAATGCAAACCGACAGGCAGACCGACACACAGACACAAACACACATACACATTATTTCTCTCTGTCCCGCTCTCTCTCTGTCATAACTTGGCCTCGCACAACGGAGTCTCATCAGCAGCCGTGGCCGCGGATCTCTGAAAGCCACGAACTCTCAACCGGAACTCCCTAAGCCCTGAGCCCCGAGCCAGACATCCTCAACCCTAGACGGTTTAGGGTTTAGGGTTTAGGGTTTCCCTAAACCCTAAACCTTAAACCCTAAACCCTCTAGAGGTTCTCTGGTTTTTGGTTGGGACCTTGGTCTGCCAAAGAACCGGCTGTCACGAACTGTAGGGGCCTCAATAACTACCTGTACTGTTTTGGGGGTTCATTATTATAAGGAGAGTATGATGGGCCCCAAAAGCCTATTCTAGTTATTAAGGCTCCTATATTGAGGGACCATGAAGGCATTAATAGGGACTAACACGAAGTGCAAGTTGGACTCGGGGAAACGCAGTGTTTAGGGTGTTCTTGGCTTAGGGGGTGTTGGGTTTAGTGTTTCGAGAATATGTTAACATTTGCGGTTTCTGTGTTCCCCAAACTGTCAAACTCTAAACCCTAAACCCTAAACCCTAAACCCTGAACCCTCGAACTCCAACCTAGGAAGAAAAAACTTAACCTCCATTCGGAGAAGCCGTCTCGCCGCCATGCTTGATCGGTCATCAAGCATTCGGGAGATTACTTTCTAAAGCCTCAGCTTGAGGTTTGGGCTTAGGGTTTAGGACTTTAGGGTTCAGGGGGTGTGAGTTTCGGGTTCAGGGGTTTGGAGTTGGGTTTAGGGGTTAGGGGTTTTGGTTTTTGGGTTCTCGGGTGCATGCTTTCCGTGAGTTTGGTAGAGGGGTCTGAGGTTTTGCCTCAAGTCTGTGCCGGGCTCCTGGGCTTTGTACATATGGGTAGTTCTCTAAAGTGGCGTCCCTTTCGGGGTCCTTTTAAGGGGTGTCGTACTACATTGGAGACAAAAGGGACCCCAATTTAGAGAGCTACCTATCTGTTATTAGCGTGGTTACCAACGTCTTAGCGGTTTGATCCGGATTTGAATAGGGTTTATATAGATATATCATTATACTATATCATATATCACATATTATATCGTATTATATTATATTAGGTAGTTTGGGGGCCTTGTGGGGTTGCAGAGCTTTGGATTTGGAGTGTTGGCTTGGCATGGGCCATTACTAGTGCCGACCTTTGTCATGGTTACAGTAATCATTCATGTCTCAAGAGAAGGATCCTAATCACCAAATGGGTCAACCAAAAAAAAAGCTCCTGCCTCCCAGGGTGAGGTATTTCTGAAATCTGGAACGCTGAAACCCTAGAACGGATACTGTCGCAGCTTCGCGTTTGAAGCGTCGTTGTCGCCGCAAGCCAAAGCCAGGCTCTATCTGCACCTTTTCGCCACCTTCATCAGCAACTTCTGACGCTTTCGATAATATAGGGGCCTGAATAAACCCTAAACCCTAAATCCTAAATCCTAAATCCTAAACCTAAACCCTAAACCCTAAACCCTAGACCCTAGACCCTAAACCCTAAACCCTAAACCCTAAACCCAAAACCTGGTGATATAGGGGCCTCCATAATTACCAATACTATATTGGGGGGGTTCCTTATTATGATTATAGTACAAAGGAGCCCAAAACCCTATTCTGACTATTAAGGCCCGTCCATTACAATCGCTTTCAGGTTTTTAGGCCTGGAGGTCTAGTGCATCACGGGTCCTTTCAGGGGTTCTCCCCCAAAAAATTGTTTAGGGTTTAGGGTTTAGGGGTTTAGGGTTTAGGGTTCTCCCCCCAAAAAGCAACAAGGTTTAAGGTGCCCAAGAACGGGTTCTACAAGGGTGATATGTTCAGGATTGAGAATTGAGGCGTGTGAGGCACTTTTGTCCATCCCATAGATGTTTCCTAAACCCTTTAAACCCCAAAACCCTAAAGTCAAGGGTATCCGCAACCTGGACAATAAACATGAAACACCAAACAAAAAAAGGGTCTGGGTAACTCTATTTGTTAAACAATAGTATCCTCTTGTCGTATGACTAGTGCAGTTACATACCCCAGGACCGTATCATAAGGCCCATATACAGAACCTCCATAGAACACTTATGGAATCCTATCAAGGAGCCTTTAAGGAAGCCTTATTCAGAGGATTAGCATGAGGTCATTCTTTAGCCATCTTCATACTGCGTCCCCCAACGCTCAACGCTAACCTAGCGGCTTAGCAAAGAGACAGGGTTTTGGGCACATAACAATATATAGCTATAATCCGGAACTATGACCTTGTTGAGGTGCTAAAAAATATGTAGTTGCAACCAGGAGCGCGACGGGTTGTGGGGCATACGGATACAATGAGGAACCTAAAGTTAAAGAATGGTATTACTAGTTATTCAGGCTTCTATATGAGACGCCACGAGTAGCTGTTGGGCCCTTAACAGAGGGTCGGTCCTGTTGTGACCAACCTGCAAGTGAACGCAGATGCCACGACTTGCAGCAAAGCGACATCACAAGCCTCCTATGTTGTATAGAGCCTTACAGGGTTAGAAAGAGTGTCCAGAGACCATCTTTGGTATTCAGCGCAGGGGCAACAGAATCTGAATGCTCGGGCTTTTTTGTTGTTTTCGGGTTGGGGAAAGCCTGCACCAATCCCACGCAGATCTAGAGCTCAAGGTTCAAGGAGAACTTTTGTTTGGGTTCAGATGCAGAGTTACGTTTGTCCCAAGTAAAGTCTTGAAAACGCATCCGGTTGAAGCCCTCGTCTGCACCCCAGACTCTGACTGACAGCCCTGAACCACTTAACCCACACATCCTGAAGGCGTAGACATAGACTAACTCCCAAGTCATGACAATTAACCCCAGCCCGAGAGGGTAAGTTCGTTTAGAACCAAAATCCTGGGAAGTAAACATAATAAACCTTAAACCTTACACCTGATTAATGTAGACCCCTGGCTCTGTCTAAGAATTTCCCTGTTTTGCGAGCCTGATTAATTTGCGAACCCCTGTCATAATCAAGTTCAAAAGTGAGTATGTTCTTTGCCGGCGGTCTACATCAAACTCCAAGCCGAAGTCCTACTTTAACCCGAAGTAGCGTACCTTTTTTACGGGTTTATATCAAGACCTCATCATGAGGAACCCTAATTAAAACGGTAGGTTGCATGGGGTCCAGGAGACCCTAAACCCTAAGCCCTACAC
>CAJNDV010031578.1:0-12090 GCA_905221635.1 Symbiodinium sp. CCMP2456
AAACCCCGCGGTTTAGGGTTTAGGGTTTAGGGTTTAGGGTTCTGTGACAGGGTATCGCTAGGATTTGTTGGGGTGGTTTGTCTGCGGAAATGCTAAACCCTAAACCCTAGAACCCTAAACCCTAAACCCCAAACCCTAAAACCCTAAAACCCTAAACCCCAAACCCTAAAACCCTAAAACCCTAAACCCTGAACCCTAAAACCCTAACCCTCAACCCATGTTGCCGAACCTGCAGCTGCGAGGGCGGTGAGAGCTCGAAGGCTCGTGCAGCATTTCCTGGGCTTTGAAGTCACCAGGGAGAAAAAAGGGTTTAGGGTTTAGGGTTTAGGGAGTATAGACTTTTATTTCATAATGGCTCCTTTAAGGAACAGGTCCCAAAAAAAAAAGTATTAAAGTATGGTACTCCAAAGCCCAGTTTCACGTCCGGAGCACAGAAATTTCGGTTCGCGGCCCAGACACCGGTCCTTTGCTGCTTCGCTTCTGGGCATGCGGGTCTGTAGCTGCGGTTACTTTAAATCCCGATGCCCCGAACCCGGAAGCCCTAAAGAAACCCTACAATAAGAGAACCTGTACGCAACCGTATAAGCCCCCAAACCCTAAACCCTAAACCCCAATTAAACCCTTTAAATGAAACAACCAAACAGAGATCCGAGGTGAGGGGCTTCAGATTCCGGGCTTAGTGGTTGAACTGCTGGAGTCCAGCGTGCTGAAGTTTCTCGGGGTTTAAGATTTTCTGTGTTGGGGTTTACATTATCATTATTATCTAATTCCCACATAACAACTATCCTACATAATGATAATAATAATTATTATTATTATAAAAATTATAACAGACCCTAAACCCTAAACCCTAGGGTTAAGGGCCTGTTTAGGGAGGTGGGGGTTCAAGGCTCACGGCCTGGGGATATCCTTGAGCTAGAGCTGAGGGCCTTCTGGGAGAGCAGTTCGAACACCAACACTCAGCACCCCCCCCACCAAAAAAATTTAGGGTTTGGGGCTCAGGGGTTTAGGGTTTAGGGTTTAGGGTTTAGGGTTTAGCGGTTTAGGGTTTAGGGTTTAAGGTATAGGGGTTTTGCGCAAACCCGGAACGATAAAACCCAAAACCCCGCAAACCCCGGAGTAGGGCTTATGAGGTTTGTAGCCAGGGTTACTTATTGGACAACAGGACAAAAACAGCGCACGAAAAAAATGTGCGGGGCTTGTGATCATCACGGTTTAAGAATTGCAGCGGGGAGGGGGAGACAATTGTCTTGCTAGCCTCCAGGCAATGCCTGAAGGCCGAGACAAAGAGGTCAAACCCTAAACCCCAACCCCAAAGCCCAGATCTTGAACACTAACCTTTAAACCCTAGACCCTAAACCCTAGCCCTTGCTTGCCCGGCTGCGTCGCCCAACCTGCCGGGCAGCACCAGCGCCTTGCTTATAAGAATGTAGGGTTTGGGGCGATTTTTGAGGGTGGTTTAGGGTATAGGGTTTCGGGTTCAGGGTCTAGGGTTTAGGGCTTAGGATACTCCATCTCTGCCCATCTGCCTATCTACGACTGCTGCATGTAGGTGTAGACAATATACCTATCTGTCTGTCTATCAGGCTCCCTATCCAACTGTCTATCCATCTACCTGCCTACTTACCTGTCTTTACCTATCTACCTATCTACCTATCTACCTATCTATCCATCTATCGGTCTATCTGTCGGTCAATCTATCTATCCACCTAACAATATCTATTTCTTTGCTTTTCTAGATATCTACCTACCTACCTACCTACCTACCTATCTACCTACCTATCTACCTACCTACCTACCTACCTACCTACAAAACTACCTATCGATCTATCTGTCCATCTATCTGTCCAGTCGATCTATCTGTCTATCCGCCTAATTCTCAATTTACCTATACGTCTATCTACCTGTCCATCTATCTTTCTATCTACCTATCTATCTGCCTATCTATCTATCTATCTATCTATCGAGCCATCCACAGTTCTGTTAATCTTGACTTCTTTCCTTCTGACCATCTATCTACCTGTCTATCCATCTATCTAGCTAGCTAGGAGAATTGTCCTGCTTGGCTGTTTGCCGACAGTATATATGCGTACACACATACTTGACTGTTTATCCTTGTTCACTAATACAGATACAAGAAAGACAGCGAAGCCGGTGGCCAGGATGCAAATCCTGTCGTGATTCGGAAACATATTGTAAACGCTGATGGCACGGGTAATGGCAGTAATGAGAGTATGCCATGTGAACGAAACAGAACCACCATGTGATCCTCCTCACGAACACTGCTCATGGTAATTGCCGGTGCTTAAACCCTCATAAGCCCCACATCCCCGTCTTCACCCAACACTCCCCTCTCTCAGACCTTGACACCCTAGATACCCCTATCCAAGTAATCCAACAACCCCAAATCCTATGAGCTGAACCCCAGGCTTCAAGGTTTAGGGCTAAAGGCTACGGTCAGGGTATAGGGTTTGAACCCTAACCCTTGAACGCCCAAAACCCTAAACCCTAAACCCTAAACCCTAAACCCAAACCTCCAACTGGCTTGTTACTTCGACCATCCTCCGGCCTCCAGCTTTGGTTGCGGATCGCTGGGGCAGCAACGCGCTCCCCAGTTCGGATGTCAAAGAACAGGACCTGCTTTTATAGTTTAAGGAGGATTTTCTGTCAGGGTTTAGGGTAAACGGCTGGACTTCCTTGAGAGAGCTTAGGGCATAGGACCTGGCCTGCTTGCGAGAGTTTGGAGTTTGGGGCTTCGGGATCGAGCGAGCAGAGTTTCAGGCTTGGGGCTTACAGCGGGTTTATACTGTAAGGGCTCCAAGAGGTGCTGTAAAAGGTGCTCAAGGGTCCAGGGTTTGGAGTTTATGTTTCAGGGTGCAGAGTTTGCTTTAGTTTTAGATTAGAGGTCGGGATTTGGGGTATAAGATTCGCGGTTTGCTTTTAAGGTCTAGGGCCTAGGGTTTGCGGAACTATGCCTGTTGAGCACCCCAATCACAGGACCGCAAGAGCATGGTGTATAATAATATCGCTTGGTGTAGAGGCAAGAATACGTTTAAACATCCACATGCGAAAACAAATTGCTATATTCTGATAGCGGCACCAAGAATACAGAACCCGAAGCCCTAGGACAGAATCGGCAATTATCGAAGTCATTCGAGGTCCTTATATCACCAAATTGCAGGGACGGAGCACCTGCCCATCCTTGGCGTTGCTCATGACAAAGGCTTTGTCCAAGCTGACCTGCAGCTGCGTCACGCCGCCCGAGTTGCCTGCAAAAGCAAAGCCACTTTGCTACACTTTGAAGCTAGAGGGTCACGACACGGCTACCGTTGCTGTTTCTTCGTTTTTCTTAGGTGCACTTCCAATGGAGAAATCCAGAGACGACAAACAAGACAGAGGGATCGTGAAACATCGCCGAAGTCTTCCTACCCTTGCTTTTTACCATGATTGGGGTGCCTGGGCCTTAGAGCTTTGGGGTTTTAAGGTCTACGGCTTTAGGGATTCAGGGCTTATTGATTGTCAAGCCTCATCCCTCTCTCCACTTCCCAGCCGGAAACATTTGATCCGAAGTTCTCCCACATTCTAAGCACCAAACTTCAGCAAAACAACTGCGATAGCGAAGCTGCACAAGTTGTGCTACCTTCATTTTACTTCCTCACACTGGCAAGCGAATGCAGACCTTTGGCAGGTACGCTGGCCGAAAAACTCAGCAACAAGCAGTGTTCTTTCTGCCGTTCGTCTACATACCTTTAGGAGTCTGTATATGAACCCCAGAAAGGAAGTACTTTAGGGCCTCCTTTTCGTGATACTGCGACGCATGTCACCATTGTGTTGTCATTCCTCTGCCTGCTACGCTTTCTGCATACTGTCACATGAATGCTCTTGCGCAAACTCCCAAACAATGAAACCCTTTCATGGTTTAGGGTTTAGGGTTTAGGGTTTAGGGTTTAGGAGATACCAGGTAAGGCAATTCCCCCAAACCCCAAAGCTCTGGTTCTGCCCAGGCCTTTCAGCACTCGGATGCACTTGAGGCCGGGTGCATCAAAGATGTAGATCTGCTGATCCCAGCAGGCAGCGGCCAGCCGATTCTCCTGTCGGCAAGGCACATCAATCCTTGGGTTTAGGGCAACAAAATCTCTAAACCCTCAACCCTAAAGGGGCACTAAAACCCTTCAAGTAACCAGAACCCTTTATGGGGCTTCTTCCTGCCATCTCAAGGATTCCTTAGATGGGGCTCTCTGGGTTCTATTTGGGCTTCGAGGTTGGGTTTAGGGTCCAATTGAAAGCTGGAGGATTTAGGGTTTGGGGGCTAGGGTCTCGAAGACTGGTTCTTTTTCAATGGAGCGGCTCAGGGTAACCCTAAACCCTAAACCTTAAACCCTCAAAACTGAACCCTTAATCCTGAACCTTAAACCCTGAACCCTAAACTCTAAACCAGAAGACTCCCCTTTGGTTTGGGCCCGGGATTCCCCACTCTCCAAGGCCGAAGCCTTCCACGCACAAAACGCCCCTCCAAAACCCCGAGTTCATAAACCCTGAACAAACCCCTAGAGTAGAATGCCTTTGCAAAAAAGCCTTAAACAGAAAGCCGGTAAGTTCGCGAACCCAACCCCTGGAGTGCCTGCACAGGGCAACTTATGGGTGGTTGTCAAAATGATGGTCCCTTTTTGGGTCCTTATTATAATACGGCACCTATTATTTAGGGTACCCCAAAAGGGACCATAATTTTGACAACTACCCACATGTCATAATTATGAAGCTCCAGAACATTAAGGAATATACCTTAAATTATGGTAGGATCCCTACTATAATTTAAGGTATATTCCTTAATTAAGGGGTATTGGAATCTCTGGGAAAGGTGCTAGAAGGCAGGGTTTAGGGCTTAGGGGTTTAGGGTTTAGGGGGGCTTGAGGACATTTGGGGTTTAGGGTTGCAAGTTTAGGGTTTAGGGTGTTCTAGGACGCTTAGGATGTAGATCGTCGTTTAGGTTATGAAGGCCTTGAAATTGTATAGACCTCGGGAGTGTTGGAGCTATAAGGCTCGAAGCATACAGACAGTACCATTCCAGGTTAGGGTTCTGAAGTAGAGAACAGCATACATAATATAGGTGCCTAAATAATTACCAATACTGTTTTGGGAGTTCCTGATTATCTATAGTATAATGGGGCCCAAGACCCTATTCTAATTATTTATTAAGGCCCCTTCAGTATAAGACACACACACACACACGAAACCTTGCCTGGGGTATTTGGGGCGCCGGGTTAGGATTGTCGGAGCCGATGACGACTTCCCAGTCCTGCCTTTCAGATCACAAGCTTACTTGAACTCCACAAGCGAGTTGCAGAACCCAGAGAGCAACGCCCCTTAGTTGAGGGAAGTGCCGAACAAGGCGATTGCAGTAAGCCCTGGAAGGTTGAGGTATACTTCTGCCCAGCCCTGTTAACACCTTTATAAGCCTTTATATGGGTGGCTGTCAAAATTATGATCCCTTTTTGGGTCCTTTTTATAATACGGCACCCATTATTTAGGGTACCCCAAATGGGACCATAATTTTGACAACTACCCATATAGAACCCACTAAGACTTTCAATGTTCCTTGGTTGAGGGGTGCCGGGCTCTCTGAGAAGCTAGCCGTGACCTCCTTCAGTTCATGACCCTTAAGGTCAGGGTTTAGGGTTTAGGGTTTAGGGTTCAGGGCTCGATGCGTTAGCTGCTTCAGGGTTTTCGGGTTTAGTGTTCCCCAAAGGGTCCAAGTACTAATATGGTAGCTACTTTGTAGGTATTTGGACCCCCAAAGTATATACTATACCATAACTTGGACCCTAAACCCTAAACCCTAAGGGTTCAAGATCACGTGCGCAAGAACTTAGGAGGCTAGGAGAGACCAGAGACTCGATTCCGTCAGCTGCCCAGAGACTCCAATATCCCCTAATTAAGGAATATTCCTTAAATTATAGTAGGATCCTTAGTATGATTTACGGTATATTCCTTAATTAAGGAATATTGGAGTCTCTGGGTGCCATGAGACGAAAGGAAAGGCGGAGAGCGCGGGGAAACGCGGAATTTCTGGACGTACCGGCCCTCCAAGTACCAGCCCTCAAAGAAGTTTGCGAAGTCGGAACTTTCTAAGAATCCCTTCTTGATCAAGGGGGGGCTCTACAGGCTCAACAAGACGCCGATAGAGAACAGGGGGCCGATTTCGGAGGAGGGGGGGGACATCTGAAGCCGTGGAGTAGATTCTGGTCGTTCTCGGACGAAACCCTAAGCCCTAAGGTCGTATCACAGGTTGCAGGAGGGAACGCTGCACCCAAGCCCTGAATAATGTAGGAAAATGGCTAAGAAACCTAAGAAACCCTGATCAGGATTGATTTGAAGAGCCTCAGTTCAGACTCTCGAGGTTTCCCCACAAAGAAGAACCCGAGCAAGACCCATGGTTTCTTAGGTTCCTTTATTGGCCTGCAGGCTCCCTCTCGCTCTCAAGGGTAATGTAGGGACCTGATTCAGAAATTTGGGTCTTTTGTTAATTTGGGTTCTTTTTATGCATCCTACTTTTTTCGGTGTTACGGCACCAGGGTTTCTTAATCCGGTTCTTACACTATCTCCAGCTGGCTACTTGCTGCAATGGCGCCCAAGACCTTAGCTGTTGAGCCTTAGATGTCGCAGTTACGGAGAGGTTTGTAGGTTCGCGCTCTGCGCTGGGTTTAGGGTTTAGGGTACCAAGAACCCCTTCCCCCCCCGGCCAAGCACACTGTAAAAGGTTTCATATTCCTCATAGAACGGCAGCTAGCGGCACACAGCAAAGCCCTGACCGTCGATCATTTGGAAGCTCTGAGAAGCTAAAGCCGATTGTCAGGTGCGGGGTGTGTGGTTTCAGGGTATGGGCAGGGTAAGGAGTTCGGGTTTTCTGGTTTTAAGTTAAAGTTACGGGCCGTTTAAGGTTTAGGCTCTATAGGGCATTTGGGTTTTTCGGATGCATCACCCATCTCTGGAGCTGAAGCCATGTGGCTTCCCCGCTGCACCCACTCTCATCGAGAGGCTGCAGGGCTCATGCTTTAAGCAATCTCGGGAAGCAGGCTATCTTGATATTCGGGATCCTTGTCGGGGAGGATCCCATAAATTCAACCCTAAACCCTAAACCCTAAACCCTAAATTCTGCATGGGTGAAAATTAGGGGGGCCCCTGCTGCTTGCTCCGGACGTTCTACAGGAGTTCGATGCTTCCTTGTTCCGAAGCTGTTTGTCAAGACCACTTTAAAGGGCTCCTGTACACTTCGGACACCCAAGTTGCTAAGCTAAGAACGAACGAATCGAAGTGATGGAATCACTACTACAGAAGCCAAATCGGCATGGTCTGGAACGCGAAGCCAGAATCAGGGTAAAGCAGTTTTCCCTCATGAAGCCTTACCCCAATCCCGGTTAGAAGCACCCTAGTTTACCCGAACTTATAAGCCCCAAACTCATAGACACTAGATGCCTAAAGCCTACCCAAGTGCTTCGGAGTCCCCAACGGCCCAACGGTTGGGTTTCTCTATAGCGCATGTCCTCCCTCTCGAACCGCCCAGGTGTCTCGAACCCTCCGATCCTCCACATGTCCGGGCAATGTAGGGCCTCACCAACTACTGTCTGGTGCTTAGTAGGGAATGGGGGAATGGATCCCTATGAAACTCCCTTAAGGTCCCTTATAGTAGTCCCTATAACCCATTCCCCCATTCCCTACTAAGCACCAGACAGACTATGCCGGCTTGGGTATCCGCCGAAGAAGAGCCCTTAGCCCCTGAACCTCACACCTACCCTAACCCTTAATCACTAAACCCTAAACCAAACACCCTTTCACCCTTTCACCCAAACGCCAACTAAGTCCTGCAACCTGAAGACTACACCTCAAAACGTAAAGCCCGAACTACACCCGAAACCCTACAGCCCGCATGCTCGAAGCCAATTTGCATCAAGCGCTCGCATTTTTCGACCGGCAGAGCCCTCAATGACGACAGGCGAAGATTTGGATGAAGGTTTTTGTAGGGCTGGTTGGGTCTTGTAGGTGTTGTTAATGGGCCTTGTTAGGGTTTAGGGTTTAGGGTTTTTGTAGGGCTGCTTAGGTCTTGCAGGAGTTCTTAACGGGCCTGTTTAGGGTTTGGGATTACTCTCCTTTCCTGCCGATCATCTCAGTGGTGTTGGCCTACTTAAAGGATCATGGGACTTAGTAAGTAGGGTTATAATTAGGGTAACTATACTTATAACCCCAATTAAGGGACTTATAACCTTACTTACTAAGTCCCATGATCCTCCAAGTATCAGGTGCCACTCAAATGTTGGGTTTTCGGAATCCTTTTTTTGGGTTTTTAGGCTCCTTTGCGCATCAGGGCACTCATAAGTAAGTAATTCGTGCTAGAAGTGCCTCTGCTGGGGTAGAAGTAGATGAAAGCTATAGAGTTACCCTGCTTAAAGCCCAACTTACAAAGTCCCATGGTCCTTGAAGCGAGGTCGGAATAATTGGAAGTAATCTCCCTTTTGGTACTTGAATAACCAGGCTATGATAGAGACCCTGTGATTCTCATACCATGAACGCCCCATAGAGCAGGGTTTTGGAAAGCATGGCTGGTCGAATGCTGCGCCCTTCGAGGTGACATCGTCATTCCTCAAGCCTCATGGCGGCAGAGACTAGGGACTGCAATCGCCAGGCGCCTGGACAAAAGCGGTTGGGGCTTTGAAGGAGTCGGGCTTAGAGTTGGGACTAGTATGTGACGCTATTGAGGTTGAATAGGTACCCATAGGCCCCATAGTAGTTCCTTTTTGGGACATACCTTATAGGATTAAAAATATGATGCCCTAAAAGGAACTACTATGGGGCCTATGGGTAATTACCAGTCTCAATATTCAAAACCCCTAAACCCTAAACCCCCAGCCATTCCTGCCTGCACGATCTTGCGCGTGCGAGCCCCAAGAGAACCGAAGGTGCGTGGTCATTGCACTCATCACCGTCGTCGTCACGGCGTGTCTGCTTGCGTCCCCTGGAATGCTCAAGAAGCCGGCGGAGCCTAGGCCGTGCCGGAAGTTCTTTGTGTATATATATATATATGTATACTTATATATATGTATATATGTATATTGATGTGTATATATATAGATATATGTATGTACATATATATATAATGGGTAGTTCGCCTTTGGGGATCGTTACAAGATGTGTGTATATATATATATATATATATATGTAGTTCTCCAAATTAGGGTCCCTTCTGGGGATCATCTTATGCGACGTAAGGGAACCTTTTTAAGAGAAGGACCCATATCTTAGTATGGCCCAGTATGTTCCTAAGAAGAAGGATTTCAGGGCCGGGGACTCATTATAACCCTAAACCCTAAACCCTAAACCCTAAATGCCTAAAGTCATTGAACAGCTCAGGATTTCTTGAAGCTTCTCAATCCAGAAGGACTTTTAGAGACTGGGCTGAAGCCGAACGGAAGAAGTCTCAGCGATCTGACCTATGGAGTTCCCTTCTTCTGGGTTTCCATGAAAGAGTCGGCACCACGGCAAGCCTTCATGAAGAAGTCTCTCCGTGGCGTGGTGAGCAACTACATGGTGGAAGCTGTGACCGACTTGTCTCGCGTGTCTGTGGTCACCGTCTTGAATGAAACTGGACATCGAGTTGAGTACACCGAGCGCAAGGACAAGGTGATTCTTGCATGCACGCTCTCCCATCTGAAGGCAATGTTGACTGCTCGGAAGATGGGCTTCGATCTTGCAGCATTCTTGGAAGATGATGTCAATTTCGACACTCATCCTCTATGGAAGCTCTCCCTGCGACTTTGTCATAGTTGGGTAACATTTTACATGTTTAAGGGTACTTAAACCCAATAAGGAATATAGTTTTAAAATTTTAATACTACCCTAAACCCTAAACCCTAAACCCTAAACCCTAAACCATGAACTAGGCGAGAGTTGGCAGAAGCAGCTCCGCGTGGTTGGAAGGGCATCCAACTCGGATTCGGAGCCAAGCGCGCGGATGTCCGCAACAAGATCCCGGGCTCTGGACTACCATACTCTTCGTCGTCTTTTTGTTTGGATCTTGCTTCCTCTTTTCTGGGCAACTACAAATCCATATATATATATATATACATACTACATATATACATATACATATATATATATATATAGGTAGGAGAGGCAGAGAATGATTCGAGTCTTGACCTGTTCCCCCGTCGCTTGGAACCCAGGATCTGGCGGCAACCCGAGCCGTTTATTCGCTTCAATCAGTTCCTGGGCTTTGGAGTACCATACTTTAATACTTTAGGGTTAGGGTTTAGGGTTCAGGGTGTAGGGTTTAGGGTTTAGGGCTCCAAAGTACCTTAAAGGAACCATTATGAAACAAAAGTCTATACTTTATTCTCCCTTGTTACTTCAAAGCCCAGGTTCGGGTATACGGCGGGAGCTTATGGCTACATGCTCAGCAGCTGGGCTTTGAAGTACCATACTTTCATACTTTGTTTTTGGGGACGTGTTCCTTAAAGGAGCCATTATGAAATAGAAGTTTATGCTTTTTTTCCCTAAACCCTAAAACCCTAAACCCTAAACCCTAAACCCCTTTCCTTTGGTTACATCAAAGCCCAGGTAGGGCGGGTATGGATGCGCTAGTGGAGAGGCTGAAGATTGAAGTGTCCCCTGACGATCCGACGGAGATTATAAGCATGACCCTCCCGGAACAGCTCCTTTGTCATAGTTGGGTAGCATTTTACATTTTTAGGGGTACTTAAACCCAATAAGGAATATAAATGTAAATTTTTAATACTACCCCAACCATGAACTAGGCTCAGGGCGGCAGATCATGCGCTCTACTTTTCCCTCTTGCCTGACATGTATACCTCGACTATGATGTATGTGCTGCATCAGTGCCGTCAGTTCCAGTCCACGCTTCATCGCGAGCACGAAGCACGGCACAAGAGGGATTCGGTAGCAGCGCGAGAGCACTATGGCTTGGACACCGGTGCCTGTGGGTGAATTTGAGAAGAGTAGGTAGAAAGCATGCCGTGTGTCGGCTGCTGTGTCATGGGCGCACCTATATAGTTTTCAAGCTCCCATAGTTAGTCAGTCGAAGTTTTGCTCCCTCTGGGCTGCTGTAAAGAACAGCCTGGGGGGAGGTCTGGTAATGTCGAGGGTTTCGCCCTCCTTTTCCACGAGCTCGCCGGCCTTGCGGTATTAGGCTCGCCGGCGGCTGTTTCTCTATGCCATCACGGGAGGGGCATGAACTGCCCTCCTGTGCACAGGTAGACTTCGGACACTGTAATTCGGCGAATTTGGCCCATTCGTGCTCGCTGCTGCGTTCCGATACCCGCCGCCAAGCAGACCTGTCATGGAGTCTGAGTTTGGGCATGGGCGTGCAGCACTGCAAAGCACTTTGGGCAGTCTATGCACCTTTGTACAGCGACCCTCGAATGGGTCGTATGTGTCCCGAAGTTTTTATGTTCTTATCGCGAATTATACGGATCACGGCAGTGCAGCTGGCGTTGTTCATGCCATCAGCGTTGCATTGCCTCAACTTGCCACATACGTTGGCAGCTTGGATTAAAGCTGCAAGAACCATGCGCAAATTGTGCAGTAAAAGCCTTGGGCATCCTTTCGGCGAAAACCCGGTTAGCAGCTTCCAAGGCAACTTGAGGCATGCAAGGGAGCTGTCCAAGCAGGGATGCCTTGCACGACTCATCGCATCGTGCTGGAAATAGGGTTTAGGGTTTAGGGTTTAGGGCTCTCTTGCCGGTTCAACAACCGTGCCACTATCGCTGCCAGTACCTCGTTAGTACTGACAGTGCTGCGGCGGCTTCTGTTGCTGGTGCGGCTGCTGATGCTACTGCTAGTATGGTAGTGGTGGTGGCAGAGCTAGTGGGAGTAGTAGTCGTCGGCGTCGTCGTCGTCGTAGTATCGAGAACGAATAGTAGGAGTTGGAGTAGGATGGGGAGTGGGAGTAGGAGGAGGAGGAGGAGGAGAAAGAGGAGTAGGAGCAGGAGGAGGAGCAGGAGTAGGAGCAGGAGCAGGAGCAGTAGCAGTAGCAGTAGCAGTAGCAGAAGCAGTCGTGGGTAGCAGTGGTAGAATTGGAGG